>WURS02000011.1:7279993-7291898 GCA_011762765.2 Rhinocypha anisoptera | reverse complement strand
GAGGGTGATGGGAGGGGGGCTGGGGGTGGGGGGCGGTGAGGGTGGCCTGCAACACTTCAGTTGATTAAGTTTTGGACCAGGGGGATAAGCGGAACAAGTGTACACAATGGTCCGGGGGCAGAATGTATAAAACGGGGACTCTTTCAAAGAGTGGACGTGGCGGGCCGAGGCGAGAATGCAACGCTCTCCACAGTCAAGGGACCATGCAAACGGAGTGATAAGGAAACGTTTGACCGGAAAGAGGAGGGTCGGCCGAGGAATTTGGACTATGAGGTGAGTCCCTCCTAGGAAGCGACTGATAAGACGAAATGGAGCCGAGGAATTCTCAGGAGACGCTGGAGGACTAGCCCACGCAAAGGAAACCTCGCCTCGGAAAATATCACAAGGAAAGGCGAGGAGTATTACGAACGAGCCAGGCGAGTCAACGACAAGTTTGAGTTAGATGCCTCGAGCACATGGGTTATATTATTACCGGCAAACAGTATAAGGCTAAAGGTCATTTGCGCCCGTAAAGGCGGAAGTGGCTGGTTATCAGAGAACGCGAGGTAGGATGAGGGAAGAAAACCTGACGGTTGCCTTGAGCCTCCCAAGAACTGAAAAACGGGGAAACGTGTATCCTCGTCAACATCTCTATGCCGTCAACATCTATATAAATTCCCCGTACACGGAATCCAAAAAATAGAGCACGTTTCCTTGGCCAAATCTTCGCACGTTACCGAGAATTTCATCGCGCTACTGAAATCTCTCCTCTTTCGCTTCGACTAATACTGCCACCTGCGAGAGTTCAACTCTACCAGATTCCCCTCTAACAACAAATAGTTGAGTAGTATTTTGGTAGTAGTATTTTTGTTTTATTGGGTGCTTCGACGGCTATGGTCATTTCGCACCTCTTCAATACATAGAAAAACCCATCAGGACAAACACAACATCCATGCCCTGGGCGGGATTCGAACCCGCGACCTTTGGGTTAGCCGACGAGCACGCTACCCACCAGGCTAACCAGGTTGGCGCAAGTATTATTATTATGGATGAGAATACCACAGGATAATTAGAGGGATCATGACACTTTTGATAGTGGCTATTAAAGAAATTGGATTGTTCTATTCTGACAAGTTCTTTAAACTCTCACCTCAAGCTGCTGAACACGTTCCACTATGATTGAAGGATCACAAGGACGATACCCTTCAGTTGTCTCCTGGTCAAGGAACCTCTGAGATTGCTGTACGACTGCCTTCACCCTCTCACCCAACACGTTGATATCTGCCTCGACCAATGAGTGCTTTTGCAGAAGGTCCTCCACGCCCATCAAGTGCTTGCCGTAGTCGTCTGAGAGCAGACGCATCTTGATCTCCTCCATGGAATCCAAGATGTACAGCATCTCCTGGAAATTTTGCTGGAGCTGGAGAGATAGCTCAAGACGCATGCGTCTTGCTCGCAAAAGCTCCAAGAGGTAGTTCCAGAGCCGAAGGACATTCTCCTTCCTGGAATCAAAATGACCACATGAGCAAGACTCAGCTACACTTCTGCTTTATTTACTTTGACTTCAGTTATATTTTTTCTGTCACTTTTCCGTTTACATTATCGACAAAAGTCATTTGGTAGGTGTGATTCAATGTAACAAACTTTTAAAGAACCAAGTAGTAGTAGTACTTTTGTTTATAGGGTGCTTCGACAGCTATGGTCATTTAGCACCTCTCCAAATCATAGGAAAAGACCTATTGGGCAAAAAAAAACACCTATGCCCTAGGTGGGACTCGAACAAGTGACCTTTAGATTAGCCAACAAGCACGTTACTCCCCAGCTAACTCGGCTGGCATGGTGAATCAACAAAACGTCACAACACAAAAGATATATATACAGGGTGATGACTCTTGACTTGAGCTGATTCACCTCAAATATGATGATGTCCTCTAAGCTAAGGAGGAAGCCATTAGTCCACCCTCCTTCCTCCTCCACCCCCCCACCTACGATGTATATATATGTCTGACTATTTGTACTCTGTTACCTGACGATGTCACCAAGTTAACGAAACCGGTCGTAATAAAGTTTTATTTGTGGAATTGCAAAGTTTCCTTTATCCTATACATCACTCAAATACTTTGTTATAACAATAATTTGGCTATATGACGGGGAAATGTTCACTTAAAATATAACTAAAATTGCTTTTTTAAAGCAAAATAAATGATAATAAAAGCTAAATATATACAATGTAAAAAAAAACTCTAAAAGTTCATGGTTTAACTCTTTGATTGATGTGAAATTGAAATAACATCAGGTCAATCAACTGTCATCTTGGGGATTTAATAATAGTCCTATTTACCTTTCTTAATTAAGTCCCCATTAATTGAGAGTGAAGCAGAACTAAACCACCTCAAATGAAGAAATCATTACAATGCTCAAGTCCACAGAGAGAAACTAAAAAAATTACCTGGCATTGATTCTGTCGATATCGTGATAATTCTCTGCTTCAAGCTCTTGAGAAACTGCAACGACAGCTTGAACTCTTTCCTCGTAGGCAAAGATGTCTGTTTCAATTGCCTCATGTTTCTTAGCTGCAGCTTCAACAGCAGCCAGATCAAACCCAAAGTTGTCCTGAAAGGCAAACATATTCAATTATTATCACTAAATGAAAAGTTTTCTTAAATGTTTACACTTAGTTTAACACTGAAAACACGTTGTTGATCCTAAAATATCAATATTTACTTTTGAAATCATTTTAGGTGTAGGTCAAGATTAAAATGCTTCAAAATACAATTAGCACTACTAACTAAATTTCTGTACACCTATTCCATTACAATTCTTAATGACAGGGAAAAATCTCAATGGATGCTTGCAACGTACCTGTGAGACAAGCCTCTGGTTTTCACTCAGCCAAGTTTCACGCATACTGGCTTTTCTGTTAAACCTTGCAGCAAGCTGCTCCAATTTCTCTTGACGAATTAGCTCCTCTCTGAGGGCCAATTCTCTGAAATCATAACACAGAAGATATTAACACTTCATAATTAACTGTTTTAGAGCCACCAAATTTTATCCGTACCCTGTAAAAAATGATACAAAGATCAAGAAACTTTTAAAATTAAAAAATTACTCAGGAGTTAGTTTTTCTTTTGACTTTACAAACAATTGACTAATGGTGTAATATGATAATTGAGACATATAATTATGCCCATTATAACTAATTTTTAAGATTTTTTTCTTTTAGGATTGAGAAACAGGTAAAAATAATGCTTCCAGTTTGTATCAGTGTTAATATCCTGCTTCAAGCACTGGAAAATAAAAACATTCAATTCCAATAGAATTTTGGCTTCGAGATATCAGAATGAAAATGTAAACCACGACAAAAATTTAAATTTCCTGAGCAGAGAAAACTATTGTCGAAATATACTTAAGTGATGTGAAAGAAATCAACTATGTTCTTTAAGTTGTTGGGGGTCGAATTATACATGAGTATATACAGTAGGTGTCATCAGGCTTAAAAGGTCACGGCAAAGTAAAGCCATAGAATTGGTAAAACTAGTTTACATAGAGTTTTCAGGGGGTTTGACTTACTTTGTAAAGACATGATTATAATGGGGAAATTCTTTTAAAATTAACAAATAAATTATTTACTGAGAAATAATGCACATTTATAAAATTCAGCAATTGAGAAAATTGTAACGGACAATTGAAATGAAACAAAGTTAGAAAAAGTTCCAAACCTACTATATTAGTAAAAATGATATTTAGATGTCTTTTGTGTACATAATTTGTACTTCTGTCCATAAAGCTTTTATTAGAATATTAATTAGCAATAATTTAAAAAACTGATACTTCTTCTCTGATACTGATACTTTCTTTTCATATAAAAAATTGTAATAGTTAAATTGGTATTACTCTCATAACATACATTTAGGCCAATTAAGACTAATGACAAAAAAATAATGGAATTCTGACAATAATATTCTGACAGCACCTAATGCAACAAAAACAGGCTAATTTATTCTCCTTTTATAATTATATTCTTTTAATTATTATCCTTTTAAGTATCCTTTTAAATTATTAGATTAAATATCCTTTTAAGTAAACATCAACAGATTTTGTGGACAATTAAGAGAAAAAATGAGAGTCACACCAACTTAAATCTCTTGAATCAAGTAAAATTATTCTGAAAAGCATTTACCTTTCATGCTCTGCCTTTTCTAAATGCTCCCAGGCCTTGTTAATGTCGGAAATCATCTTTCCTTCCTTTGGCAAATAAGGCTTCTGGTTGTTTGCCCGCATTTTGGACTGTATGGTGAATAGCAGGACTTCCAAATTTCCTTTTTCAACAAACCTGAAGAGAAAAAATCAATGTTAATGCACCAGTTGCATAAGAAGATTCATTACTGCCAAGAGGCAAAAAAAAATAAAAAAAAAAGATTTTAAACATTAAATGTAATGGTTATGTATCCTGTTACTCATAATGTTACATTTGATTATAAATCATTATTATGGCAAGTAAATGAAGAGCACAGTAACAAATTATTCCATATGTCTTATTGTAAGGCAAAATTATAACCTAAAAATTTTATATAAGCAAAATAAGTCATACTAAAACTAATAAAAAAAGTAATATAAACATTGGTCTGAACTGTTGCCAGCTGTTAGGATTAAATTTCTAATCTAATGTTAACCCTATATCACCGCACAAGAATGTTTTTTTTTTTAAATTGGATGATTCAATCTTATTTTGATTGCCAGAAGTTAAAAGGGGGGAACCAACTGGTATTGTTGATCAATGATGTCATGTCCACATGACCATTATCCCATAATTAACTCGAATCAAGAATTGCCAAAGGACTTGCTATAATCGAGGGTACCTCTACTTATTATTCATTTGACGTAGGAACCATAACAATAAAGAGTAACAAAACTAAAGTAGGTAAAATTATATTCGAGATTGGATGACAAAAATAATATGCAAAAGAATGTAATGATAATAACACAAAAAGGTCACATTTACTTACTTGGGTGGTTTTTCAACTGTGCGATAAGTACTGAATTGAGAAAGTTGTTGCTGGACGCCGACTAAAGAGTTGGCAAAGTTGCGGTCACCAAGTGATACGACAGTGGCTTCGATCCATTTGAGGAGGTCACTGGTTAATGTTTCATACTCCTGCACTGCACGATCATTTTCCATTGCAATTCCAACGACTTTTCCAATCCTCTTTCCTTGTACTGTTTCTGCCTTCATTTTTGAGAAGTAATGATAGTATGTGACGACATATGTGATTATAGATTTCTCATCTGGTGTCTCCACAAACACATCTGGAAAAAAACAATTGTGTTAATCAACAAACATATTTTTTCAAATTAAATATGCAACATGCAAAGATTGCAGTTAGGTAAACATAGTGCCTAGAGATCACATCAGTTTTAGTGGTGTTACATTTTAATGAATATTTAATCACTTAAAAAAAATATCCAGACTATGTTGGATGATAAGTTAAAAAAAAAAGTGTAAGAAAGCAACACAACCATATCATTCAAGAATTTATACAGCAATTTCTAGATCTTCGGCTTAGCAGAAAATACAATTTTTATGGGTTTCATGTAATTTTGTAAACATTTAAACACCATGAACAAAAAAATGTAATGATAGTTACAGCAACTTGGAGGTGAATGAATCCCCTTCATACAATATCAATATCATCAACTAATTCTTACAGGGAGTTAAATCAATATATTATGGGGTATCAAGTTTTAAAAGGTGGTTAGAAATTTAAGACATTTATGAATACTCACCTTCGGGATCCAACAATTTGGTTAGGCCAAGTTTGTCCTCAGCAACTGTGAATGCATTATTGAGATTATACATTGCATTGGATTTTGATAACCGATCAAACTGCACTAAATCGGGTCTATGTTTGTGAATGATGGCATTAAATGCTAATCCGTCTCTCCATGATGTGGTGAAATTTCTAACGTTGACATTATGGTAACCAGCAGTCTTCATCTGGCACCAAAGGAGTAGAGCATCCTTGGCAGACTTAGTCTCCTGGTTGTCAGTCTCTTCAATGGTGATATCTTGAATCTATGCAAATTGATAGTTTAATATGAAAAATTGAACAAGGCATGAAAATAGTCATTTAGAGAAAGATTATATACTAATGACATCAGGTAGTAATCAAAAAGGAAAGATTTGAAAACCAAATGATTTCACTTCAAATTAATGATACCACTTTTATTCAAGACCTAATGACTAATATAAGGATTCAAAATACTGTTGGTTAATGCTGAAGATGGCTCAGTGAGCTGAAACGCATAGTGCATAAATATATAATTTTGTGGAAAAGTGCAACTTTTTATTTCCTTTCGATGTGTGTTCCTTCCATCACATCAAGCTTGAATCAGTAATTCTTACTAATATGAGGATTCAAAATATTGTTACTTAATTCTGAGAAAACATTTATAACAACTAAAAATCACGGAACATGACTGGATGTAAGCTGATAGTAGATTGGATTTGTTAGAAAGATATCTAAATTGAAAATGGTATCAGTACCACTGATACAGTTTTATCAATTATATGTCAAATACTCTTAATGAGCTACACGAGGAGAGTTATAGGACTGACATGCTTATAACAGAAAACTATTACTTGATGCAATATGGTGGAACAACTGAATTGTGATATAGACGAGAAACACCTGGTAAATTTACAATAAATATTTTCATTCATAATTTGTAGTTTAAAAAAATGAAACCAGCTTATTTATGGTTATGATATCACAATAATGTGTACCTGAATCAATCATCAAATCACCATTGAAGCTTTGCAACATTGTAGTGTGTGTATGGCAACTACTTTCTAACTTATAGCATAATGTGGCAAACATATTACAACCACATTAACAATGAAATAATCAGCCGGTGGAAATATGCTAAGTCTTGCTAAGCAGAACAGGGAAACAGGTCTCTTTGAAAAATGAAATTAAACTCCACAAGACACATTTATAATTGAGTAGATGTAGCCATATCTGTGGCAATGACTGATATTTCACTGTTCATATACAAGTAAATTCATTGGTGACATCTGCCACAGTTAATTATCCCACAGAGTAAGTTGTTGCAGATCAGGATTAGTTATGGGGAATAAATAGATGGAAGTTCAAGTAATCCTTTGGGTTGAGAAAGAACATTTTTACCTGGAAGCGGAGGATAATGGTCCAAATCAAACCAAGGCTGAGACGGGGGTTCCCGTCGACTATGTCGTGGGAGCCCATATTCTCCAAATGGACTCTTTGATCCCTCAGGAACTGAAGAGCTTTATCTACGTTTTCCAAACAATGGATTCGCATTTTGCCTTTTGTAGGTCTGGGCTGAAAGTAAAAAAATGTATACATAAAGAATTATGAGACAGTCAACCATATGATTGTTGCACAGCATATTAACAAAAAAAGTGCCAAAGAAATAAATGTCGATGGATGAAAAAAAATTAAATAGTTTACTTACCAGTCTTTCACCGGATAGTACTTCAAGCAGTTTTATTAGCATTTTGCCATCTCGAAGATCAGTGTATAGGTCACCTATTTTACAGGATACCCTAACCAGGTGTGAATTCACCCATTTTTGAAATGTCTTTTTCTGGACACTTTCTCGTTCGTCTGGAATGAAAACAAGAATGAATATTATAAAAAAAGAGTAAAAAATTCGCATTGTCTAAATGCATCTTAAATTTGAGGTTAATAGGAAATAAAAAGCAATACCTCATGGGTATCACTCTTACGATAACACTTGAACCATCCTTCCACCTTAAGGGATAATATCAGATCTCAATCTACATGTTTCATACCAACTTAAATTGCAATAGATATTAATTGGTCGATTCAAAGCACCTTCCATAAAACAAAACTTTATTTTCCATTTTCAACATAGTAAGTAAACCTTTAGCAAACTGGTTCAATAACAAATTATAAATTTAATTTGCAAAATGCTTTTGGTTTGGTTCAATCAAAAGTTTTTTAAACTCACATGAGAAGAATAAGAGTATATTTTCTTACCATACATATCACCACTCATGTGAAATCAAGTTCTAGAAAGTGTCAATAGGTACACACTTAGCATGAGTAGTAGTATACCTACTATAATATGGAAGGTATTAATTCTGGATTAATTACAGCAATGAAGAGAGAAATCCAATGAGGAGACTAATATGCTCTGAATGAAAAGTAAGACTCCAATGTTCCCACTGATATAAATAATGTTCATCAGATAAACGATGTCTTGCCAAATGTATTCCACACTTGACAACGAAACAGTTTGTGTTCGTACAGTCATGTGTGCAACTGAAAGATCCTGCCTCGTCATATAATCAAACCAAGGCTCTTGTGGTGAAATACAACACTGGACTCCACCACCCATCTCCCCCCCACTACTCAAAGAGGCTACCCACAGATCATAAGTAATGGTATCGCATACTCTTAAGGGGGAAAGGGATTGAGACATCATGATGCCATTCCACTCAGATAATGGGCAATTCACATTTTACACACATCTCATCATTCATCTGTGCATTAGGGGTTGGTAATATTTAGTCATGTCATTCTTTGTGTCCTAGAACTTGACTTCCTGAATTCCTTTCATGTGCAGAGTTTGTTCAGAGTGAAGTAGTGTCATATTGAGGGGAGCGAATGTTAAAAAGAAGGGTGTCATCAGCTGTGCCCAACTCATGTTTAATTAATGTAGAAAATGCATTTTTCTGCAAAGGCTGTTAAACTAGTCCAGTAGCGGCGACGATTTAATTGTATGAACCCGCATACTTCTCAAACGAACGAACGGACTGGGAGCCACCACATTTAGGCTTTTTAACCTAAATGGCTACACGATTACTTATTAAAGTGAAAACAAGGAAAGGTCACAAAACTTTAAAATATATATTTTTAATCCACAGAATCGTCAGAGTGGTTAGTGCCGGAATGCCGAGGAGAGCAGCAAAACAAACGCATGTCGCGCGCACTCGATACTCAATGGTCACATAAATTAGGAGAAGATGCAAATTAGGACGATTCCGCAGGGATGCTCTTCTCTCCATCGAGATGCAGTCGCGTCTGCTCTTTGACCGTTAGGCCCGATCAACGGTTAGTTGTGGCGCCAATGTTTCACGGTCGGATAGCTAGACCCGCTCAAGATGTAACACTTTAATTGAGTATCAGTGACAAGGTTTCAACAACGATAGGAAGCCACTGAGAAGACGTAACTGATGGCAATTTGCACTTAACGCCTAAAAAAACCCGAATAGGTGTCCAGAGGAGTAGGAGCAAACAATTCCGAATGAAAACCAATATCCCTGTCGAAAAGCGCGAATATTCTCTGGTGATTGATACTGGATCAGTTTTTTCCTTAATATACACAAAATATTGACAGAGTGATGAGATAGTTACTGAAATCCATAATATCAATGTAACTTCGGTGAAGCACGTACTCGTTTTCACAAAAGGATTTAAAAAATGAATGGGCACTTTTTTGCTGATGCTAATCACTTCTTTCGGGTGCCCATAGACTGTTTGGAAATCAGCGTTGATCCAAAAAAAACAAGAAATGACACACGCGAAATTTATACAAGAGCCGGAGTTGTTATAAGCCCCTAGCGAAGAAGAAAATGTTATAAATAGAAGAGAAAGGATAGTTCGTGATTGCACACGAACTCAGAGACAACGGTTGAGAGTTAAGATAACAAATTATTTGGCAAAACACAGAAGCTTAAAAAGATTTTCTCGTCGTATTAAATTATTGCTCTAGAAAAAATTAAGTGAACTTTGACCATTTTGTGTTGTAATAAGCTGTTCTATTGTAGTCTTTTCGTAATCCCGAAATATTTTCATTGGTAGGTAGTACTTTACAGCAGAGGTGGCTGCACTGATAGTTCCTAGGTCACCGCTTATTTTCGGATCTGAAGACGAAACTTGTTCAGCTCCTTTGTAAAGTTCTTGTTTTGGGACAGATTCTTGCTGCGGTTTGTTAAGCAAATGTTGAAATGTCTGAGTTTCCCGAAGTTACAGGGTAAACGAAACATTGGACGAGGTAAACTTGAGGTAAAAGTGTAAGAGGAAATAAATGCCTTATAACGATTGTTTGGCATTTTCATGGAAACATTTTTATTCGGCCAAAAACAAAACGCACATATTACCTTATTGTGGGAAATAATTAATGACTTTTTCGTAGAATGTATAATGCAGGTTCATTCTTTAACATCATAAGGGCAAAATGGGTGAAATACTTGGATCATAGTCTGTCGAGATAAATAAAGGCTTTTAAGAATTTCTGTTGATCATAGCAACAAATGAGGAACGCTATAAATCGCGGAACACCTTATAACTATATTCCGTGTTTAAATTAGTAGTAGTATTTTAGTTTATATGGTGGTCGACGGCTTTGGTCATTTCGCACCTCTTCAAGTCATAGAAAAACCCATCTGGACAAACACAACAACCATGCCCTGGGCGGGATTCGAACCTTTGGGTTAACCGGCGAGCACGCTACCCACCAGGCTAACCCGGTCGGCTGTGTTTAAAATACTATCAAATAACATCATGATAATTTTAATCACAAAGTTTGGCCCCCATTAATTCGCCAAGCTATAATTACCTCGAGGTATATTAGTTTTTCGAAATATTCAGCCTAAAATATTTACAATTTTCATTAAGAGGGGAAATACTATGGAAATTGGCTACTCATATGTGAGATTGGCTACTCAATTAACTCGCAAAAAATCGCCGAATGAACAAACGAATTAATAACAAGTCTCAAAAAACGAACTGATGAGCGAACAACAACAACTAAGTATAAACAACATATACGTAAATGGTTATTAAAAACACAAATATGTCATCCACACCTTCGGCAGCCTTATGGTACGTTGACATTTTTACTCAACGTTCTTAATAATTAACCAGATAGGGGCATTTTTCTTTTATGTAATTAAATGTTATCACCTTTTTAACAACAAAACTTCCCGAAGTGGTCAGCACCTCTTCTTTATGGGGAGTGGAACAATCCACGAGGATATCAGTAGCCTCGTTTCTGTTTGTCTAGAGATTATGATCCTGGAGTCTTCTCCGTAAGAAAGGCGTCAGGCCAAACTTACGGGCTGAAGTTTGATAACGAAGGTGGAAAAAAAGGTCGGGGTTATGCAGAAGCAGAATGACTGCTCCGATTACCTATTACATCGCCCAGTCACAAATTAAATGAATCTATGTAATATATCTGCAGAAAATTACTTATTAAACTTTAACTGCAGATAATGAAAAACAAACGAAATGAAAATTGAACGAAAAATATAATTAAAAGTTATCGTAATGCCATAGCGTTTAAGGAAATTTCATAAAGTAAAAACGAGTGTAGATACAGATATGAAATCGCACAGTTAAGACTTTCAGGCGACGTGAGGTGCTTAAACCTGCCACACACATTTTTCACATATTGCGCCATTAATTTTTCTTCCGACGGTACTGGATTCCTAGCTATAGTAAAAAATTTCCTTGGAGCACATTCCTATCTCTAGGAGCCTCCTTGTAATGCAGTCTACACAGCCCTCGGTCAAAAATTGGTCGTCGCGACCATTATAGCTGAAATCGCATGCCTTCTTGGATTAATAACAGGCGTTTTAACGTGTGAATGTGTTTACATAATACTCCGACTTCCCCACGTTCACAAATGTTGAAGATCTCGTTTCCTTCCGAATCGATAAGTAATTTACAAAAACAATGTGAATTACGCTAGGCTCGCACGTGGAGCGATTGTCAATGGATGACATCCTCACGACGTTATCCAAAGATACTCGAAGAGACGAGTTGAGTGGGTATGCTCCACGGCCAGGGACGAAGGACAGCATCGAAAGGGCCAAAGGGGGGTGGGGTTTAAGTCGATTTTTCTGCCGTTGCCTCAC
>WURS02000011.1:7252802-7275302 GCA_011762765.2 Rhinocypha anisoptera | reverse complement strand
TCTTCAGAAACAGGAAAATAAAGACAAGCCACAATAATATGCGATCATGTAATGTACGAAAAATAGTGCTACAAAAATATCTCATGGATTTAATTACCATTTAGCCATGCAAACGAACAAAATAGTTGACCCTTTGAAAAAAGAAATCCACTGACCCACTGGATTACAAAATGGTCAATAAAACCCTGGACATGAAAAATAAGGGGAATGCGGGAAAAACAATTACAAGCGTATATTTCAATAGTGTTGAGGGGCCTTGAGAGCAGGTGTCGCGATAACCAGACCATCGGCATAAAACATGTCAAATGGGGAGTGGTGGAGGGTGTGGAATTTCGAAATATATTTTTCCTTCAGTTTGTGTGATCAGCGTATATCTTCTCAGGACGCTGAGATTTGAAACTTGTCGTCTTTGGGTTACCGAATATACCTCCCCATCCCCAACATGTGGAGATTTCCCCTCACTCGACGTCGCAAATCTCACCCGTCGAAAAGCAGCGATTCGCACCAAAACTAGGAGGGAGGCGAAGGAAAGACGATAAACATCCCGATTGACTGACCAATGGATGCGCGAAGCCAACACTGCACTTCCGCGATTAGCGAGGGCGCGGGAGTCAAGTGCGCCTTGCATCCGCCCCTGGGGAGACATACGATCCAGCCGGGCAACCTCCTCCCCACTCCACACGCACACCCCTCCCATACACCGTTTCCCATCCCGGACGACAATAATTGCCCCCCTGGCACAACACCACCACCTACAACATACCTTCAATGACGCCAACACAGGAGGCCGCGACTTCTACCAACGGCCGCGGGGAGTGCGATTGTCCAATAGCGAGGGGAGAGGGGAAAGAGAGGGTCGAAAAAACGAGCAGTTGACACATCCGCGCCTTTCACACTGCACCACCCTCGAGAGTTCGGGTGATAGTAACAAGGGTCCCGTAGGGAAAGGGTTTCTCTCGCGCTGCGAGTGTAATGGGAAAAACCAAAAACTCCCCCGGAGTTAGGGTGGGACAATCCCGGCCTCTATGGGGGGGGAGAAGGAAAAATAATCCGACTGCGTGGCGCGACTTTGTGTCTCCTTCCTCTGCCGAAACATCGCCCTCGCCGCATCGGTGACTTATTTGGGGGGTCATTGCAGGGGCTGCTCTTTGGGAATCGGGGGGATGAAACTTTCCATCGATTACTTACTAATCCCAGAGATAATAAGAGAGGGAATCCTTTCTAGCAATCCCTGGGGGTGTGGCTGCACAGTTCCCGAAAGGGCGGTCACTGTACGGGTGGTCCGGGATCGTCACATCCCGGAAGCCCCCTCCCAACACATCCAGTTGAAATCCCAAGCAGGGTGACAATTTTTGGACAACACGCCAAAATTCCTTTGCTCTGCCCCAATACCAACTGTTTACGATCCGTTCATTTCGGCGAAAAAAATACGAAAGCACGAAGAGGCTGGCGGGTGACGGTTTAAAAGTTGGCGTGCTGCTAGAGATAAACCGATCATCGGAAATGTAAATGTAGGGCGATGATCAATTAAGGTGGTTTTAGCAACATCCCGACGGTGTGTGCCACCTTTATTTGATCACGATTCACTCATTTCTGCGAATGGACAAGGAGGAAGTAGTAGCAGCTACTTTTTACTTTGATTTGTTATGTTTACTAATTCAATATTGAGATGCGTTAAATTATTTCAATATCTATAACAAATAAAGTATATATCATGTAGGTACGTCTTTGAATTCCGCGACTATACACTTCCCTAAACCTAAGTGAAAAAATTAGGATGCGATGGAAGTCGGTCAAACCTATTTATATGACATGATATAAATAGCAAGGTAACGAGAGCGGATTATTCTAGGATAATAATTCAAGCCTTGGAGAAAAGTGTCCCGATAAAATGAGATCGGACGATGTTTAAAGCCATATTCTGAGCCACCATTTAGTAATTATAAATAATAAAGCTCGGAGACCCGGATTTAATCAAGTTAACACGAACGGTGTAAGTGAAATGATATAAAAGAAATTTACATCATTATCAATCCGCGTATTGGTTTGCAGCATCTCTCAGAAACAACTTCCCGCCTTTCTACTTCTTCCCATCCTTGTAGTTCCCAACTCAAATATTCCCAGTCTCATACACCCTTGGCCTATCTCTAGGGCTGGTAAGATTGTTTACAATTAGGTTTTCAGCAACTGCAATCCCTCAACACCTATCCTATAACTTTCCCTCTATTTGTAAGTCTAAACTAATCATAAGGTTCCCTTTCGACGACTCTTCGGAGTAATTTTTCATTGGTTTTCCCCTAATGGTTATCAAAAGAGGAGGCACAACCTGTCGGACGGTGCTTATCCGCCTTTATCGATCACCAGTCTCCGCTTGTAGTCCGAAGATTGGTTAGTCAACAGCAGTTCTCCGAGCAATCCCGATGTCATCTCTGCCAGCCTCTTATTCATACCGTCACAGCTCCTAAATCTGACATCATCCACTACACGTACATTATTTTAATATAGATACAATATAGCGCCAAACGATTATTAAAAGTCAGAAATTGTACCGTCCGTACAAAATGTTAACGATCTGCTAATACCAGACATTTAGTAATCTTTTTCACGTGTCTTCGTCAAAAAACAATATAATATGTAGTTCGTCCTATAACAATACTCAATACCGGCGAATAAAAAGCAATCGTAGCATACCGACAGTAAAAGTATACCTATACCAACCGTAGTCCTATATTCAAAACCACGTCAAATAAATAATGAAGGAAAAGTCACGGAAAACACGCTTATAATATTCTAACAATTAAACTATAAATTAATTTACTTGAAAAAAAACATGATTTACGACAATATAAGAAGGTCGTTCTGAAAGTACGACCTTCTTCTGAATCTGAGAAATCTCTGATTTATTGAAAGTAATATCTTTGATTCATTTATTTTAAAACGTAGATATAAGTAAATAGCACAATGATACCAACTTCTAACAAGCTTTTAGGGACAAAATATTATTTTTAAACAGTCACCACAACTGACAATGCATTTTCCCCGGCGATGGGCTAGGGCCAAAAAAAATTAGAGATAATTTCATTACTTTCGGGATGCCCCTTGTACTTATCTTCCGACATCCACTGGTGGTCATAATTTGTCCGACGCCGTACCGTCATGTCTTTGCTAGAGTTGCGTTTTCCCACCCGATATCTTATTTGACGTTTAAATGATACCCGGCTCTTTCGATGACTTCCCGTGTTTTGACAATCCGAGAACAATTTTGGCGCAGGATGGAGCAGTTTTGGTTTTTCAATTGGTAAACGTATATGGAATATCATCGCGTTTGCTTCTGTACTCCATATTCCAGCCAATAAAATCTCGTGCAGCAAACACGAATTACATGATAATAATCTAAAAAAAAGTCCATCTGATACGGCCTTACATTGGGAGTAAATGATTCGGGAAAATCGGACTACAAAATTATCACCGGGATCTCCCAATTCAGTGGCAAATGGAATGTAGAAAAGAAAGTTTCGCCGGAATGAATTGGAATTGGAGATGGGCGATTCATTCAAGGAATGAATCGATTCGACCAAATCAATTCTAATCGCATCATATGAATCGATTCGAATCGGAATCAAGCTGAATCGGAATCGTAACTGAATCGGAATCAAGCTGAATCGGAATCGTAACTGAATCGCAATCGAATCGGAATATGAACTGAATCAAATCACAATAATCGATTCAAAAAAATCAGGGATCGTATTAAAATAATCGATTTCCGAGTGAATCGGAATCGCATATCTCTAATTGGAATCCAATTTTAGGGCTCGAGTTGCCTGATTGGGCGCGTGCGTTAAAGAGTGCGAGGAAAGAAAATTCATTAATTGCTTCAAAAAACAAATTGAGTAACTTGTTCCATGATATATCATTGGGCACAATAATGCCATTATTAATCAAGACGAAATTTCACACGAGCTGAATCACAGAAAATAAAATCGCGACGTTGTCCAGAAATATTCAGATAACATTTTATATTCCAAAATAAATGTTAAGGTAACGCCGGATATTGATTTTCCGGAGATTTGGTCGATTCGAGAAAATGTATCATTGTCATAACGTAATCAAGAAAACCAAGTTACTTATTTATTTATACATTATTTACTCGTAAGTCTAAAAGACAAGAGGTAACACACAGACAAAGCTCTAAGTCATAGAAAATATACATATACAAAAACGATGCTTACTGTTGCTTGCATATTTCTGTGGAACAACCACCTTTTTCAGTATGGAGTGACGGAATCCGGAGTGACGGACTCCGAAGTGACGGAGGGTCAGTCTTCTCCTAGCCGAAGGTGGTCCTGCCACTGAAATGTCCCAGCAACCGTGTCGTTTTTGCCTGTTTCTACGCGTAGTATTGCTATGATTTATACACGACGAAACGTCATCCGGCCTTATTCTCTAAGTAATGAGTTAAATAGTTTAGATCAGAGTTACCCGGGCGACTACTACCAGTGTGTTTTACCACTCCAATTATCCTTTAACCCAAATTCAAGACGTCGAATTTTCTTCCGACCGTCAGAAATGAGGACGCATTTAAAAATTTTGAATAATTTACAGTTGGGATAATTTTTCCCACTCCCCCGAAAGCCAGGTATTGAGTTACACAACCCAGCACGATGCCTTGTGCCAGCCTACCCGCATTCATATCGAAACTTCGACCATCGTCACCTCAGGGATTAGATTCTGTTTCTGAACCTGTCCCGGAAACCATTTAGCTCTTCCCAGTCTTCCGACATCTATCTTTTTCTCTTCCCACCCCATTCTGTACTCTTTTTGATCGAGATTGGTTGCCTACAGTTCGACATTCTTCCCACACAGCCTTTTTCTAGCCGGAGAACCATGAAAATTCTGAACCTAGGCACATCGTACTATATTTTTCATTTTCTTTTCCACGACCATGGTTTCGAAGAAAAGCAAAGTCGTCAGGCGTAACGTTTCTCTGCGACGACACGATGGTAGTTGAGAAAAAACTAAAAACAAAAGTGGAAATTATCAAGTGCCCGATGTTCCTAGTTCTCCATCTATGAAGGATTTCCACAATGTTGCGCCTGAGACTGATTCTTACGACTTTTTCCTATTTCTTCTCCGTGCGCCCATCAATGGTTTCACCCCGAGTTCCCTAAACATTCCTCTATTTGTCTAGAGTGGCATACAAATGTCCTAGGGTGCTCCTCGTGAATTTCATCTCCTCGCTGTCGATGTATTTTCATTTCTACCCTCTCGGTTCCACACTCTGACTTCGTCACCATTTGTTTAATATCGGTACCGCCACTGCATTAAAATGCCTCACCCTTGTTTCCATTCTCACCTTATTCGTCAGTTATCTATGAATTGATCCGCTTATATTCCTAAAACCATTCATTTTTTTATTCAGATCAATATCTAGAGCAATTTGTGTCTCGTGTAATTTAATATCCTAGGCATTTAAAATATTGAAAATTTCCTTAATAATTCATTCTATTACTATCTATCAAGTCCTTGTTGGTTGTTTTCTTCCCTGAGTTGTTTCCAGTCTCGTCTGCAATAACCGGCTCTTCAGACCAGGAAGAAGGATTATGCAAGGATGGGAATTGAAGGGTAGAAGGAAGTTTTATGGTCAGATGAGCCTCTAAAAATTTGTTTCAACTAGTAGTTGAAATTATACTTTATATGCTATAGCTTTTGCCTTTTCTATTGATACTTGTAAACCTTATCTTTTGCTATTTGAATTAGGCCTTGCATTGATTTCTGTAATTCAACCTTTTTCTTTTTGAATAGTTACTTTTTCATTGCATACAAATTGGAGTATACGAAACTTTATCGAAACTTCCATGCAATTAGCGAATGAAGTGCTAAGACGTCTGAGTGAAGTGTATATGTCGCCTTCTCCCGCCGATGGAGATTAATCTCCAAGGTTGTCATCGATGGACCGAAAAAGGCAGAATATATTTATCCCGCGTCCATACTCCATCATTCGGCAACATGCAAAGAGACAAGGATTTTCTGTAACGTGACCGGGGGAGAAAACGACTCTATCGATTGCCGCGGCGCGAAGATTAAAGTGGCCGACACAACACCTGCAGACATTACTACGAGGGTATCACACATTCGCGTCTGGGGCAACTCGACGCTCACCAACTCGTAATCTAAAAACTCGCTTCGGGGAAGGGCTTTCCATGAAGAGTGAATCAGCAAGCAGGAAGACGACCGCAACCACGCCCCCTTCCCCACTGGGTGACAACCGAGAAATCAGGATGATGCAACGTGAATTCTCTTCTCAGGGCAAGCTTCATAATTGAACGGAGCTCCTGCATTTGACGGGAATGACAGCCCGCGTGAATTTTCGGGAAGGATTAGGTAGGAAACCGTTTTGTAAATGCCAATCACCCTTCGGTAGACTTGGGTTAGAAAAATAGAGTCCATTCCAGAGAAGAAGGTACGCGGCAATAAAAAATTCGCTTCTCAGTCTTTTCTTGTATTGTTTTTACAGTGAGGCGGTGTGTCTCGACTTGCAATCCCCTCGCGGGACTAATATCACTTTAGTTCGAATTGATCAAACCTAAAAATGAAACTGAAAGAGAAATAAAAAATGTTCACTTATTCGAATGTGTCTTAGAAGAACCTCAGTACGTAAGAATACTAAACCACATTCTTTTCCACCATCAAAATTTTATATTTGATATGACAAGGAATGCAGCTCTCAAATCAGATTCCCATGAATAACACCCAATCCGTATACAATTGTAAATAACACTCTGCACGTTTGCACGTATTTCATATCCACTTTGTGCCTTTACATTGTCAATTTTTTTAGCTTAATTGTAGATAATTAATTGTATTTGCGAGGTTAGGTAGAGGGGTGGGCTATAATTTGAAATATCGCCCCAATAAAACATAATATATTGAAAGTAAATTGAATGACAAAATCTTCCAGACGACTGGACACATCGTGGGAAAATTCAATGAATGGTTTATCTTTTTTTTTTAATGTTGCCGTGGAAAGGGCGAAGATTTTTTACTGACAAGGAGACGTTATGAAGTGATCGATACTGATAATGGAATGTTAAGAAGGTAAAGAATCTGTAGAGGAAAAGTCATCATTGATCCAGGGATATGGAGACGGTTCATCTGGTCAGCAATAAGGCAAATGCAGATTGACCCCATGAATTCTTCGCAATAATTGCATCACGGATCAAAAATAAATCGAGAATCATGAATGAATCAACAAGGACTGTTTTGTAACGGACATTCAAAATGACTTGACGTAATTCTTCCACGAACGCCAGCGACGATACCATTACACCACCCCGCGGCGAAAACATGAATCACGTCCGCCCGTCGGCGGCTTCGCTTTCTTCTTCCAACTCGAAGAGAGCGCCGTCGCTAATCTTTTTCTTACGCCGTGTCGACGTCGACTCGTGGGGGGGGGGGGGGGTCAGTAACACGGCTTATCACCATCGCTGAGGCCAAATAGGGGACCCCAGAGAGGGATGATACTATTGCCACACCCATGAATATGTGCCTCGAAATTCTTTCGGGTGCGGCCTCCCAAGATTCTCTCTTTCCCAAGTTCGAAGTTTCACGCCGAAGCGGCGGCGGCGGTTTGGCGACTGGCTCCTCACTCGCCAGCACCCGCCGCGCTTGCAACATCATTCTGGACCATTGGCGAATCAGATTTCCAGAGCGCTCTGGCATCGAACGAAACCCAGAAAGTCGCTTGACCCTATCCAAAATAAAGCAATCGCTGGGGATTTCCGCAATGAAATGCTAAAAAGAGGCATAAGCACCCGCTAAATGAAAGACGACTCCCACTTTTTAAACACTTGAACAAAAGATTCTTTGACCCCCACGAAAACCGTGCCGTTTAAAACCAAGGTCAACCTAGCTAAATAAAAATTCAGGAGAGTGAAATGCAACCGATAAATAAGTCTCGGAACGATTTCTAATGGGACACGGGGTGACCGAGAATTTGGCTGGACCGGTTGGATGGTATATGGGAGGTGGAGGGGGCAAGTGAAAACGCCAAGGGGAAAACTTGTATTAGACAGTCCTGCTTTGATCATTTAAGGACAGGAAAAATCAATTCGATACAGGAAGTCACCCCAGGCATCAAGTTCCCACAAACCAATGGGAACAAATGCAATATGGTACGATCTTAATTACGACTCAGTTCCCTATGTAGACTACGTAAAAAACGACTAAATGATGCTGACCACTTTACAACCATGTTGCTGATTATTTCCGTATCGTAACGATGGAAGTTTTCTGGGGAGAGTGGGGATGCAATTTTTCCTTACATATGTGTGTATGCGGTAAGAAACTCTTGTGCAAATGACTTATTTATTCACTACTCACAGAAATATGAAAACTTAAAACACCTAAATAATTTTTCACAGGATCCTGTATTTAGTCAGTCAGTATGTCAGTCTGTACTCCTAAATTTCGACGAATAGGCTTGTCATCATCTGGTACCGCAGGTTATGACGCCTAATTGTCGCAACTAGTTGTAACGTGAGATTAAAATTCTGTGGAATATTACAAAGCTTTAACTTTCCATTTTCCTGTGAACATGAATTTGAAATAGTCCAGACTAAAACCATCGAGTATAACATTCACTAATGTTGAACTTCTCACATTAAGGTTAAGAGTTTTTGAGAAATGGGCACACTATATGAAGAAACATCATTTTTTAAACGGGAAAAACATTAATTTTGAGTTTAAATTAATTTCACATCGCCTGAAATAAGGTTTTCACGGCGTGAAAATCCACTTCATCAACTTATTCGACCTTTCCCAGTGGGGGAAATTTCCCCCTTTATTCCATCCATCGATCGCTTAATGGCAGACACAACCCTTGTGAAATGTGTCACAAAATTAAACTGAGCAATATTCGCGCATGAACTCAGCTTGTGACACAAATGACCCAACTTTTTAGTTGAATTAAGCCATACCATTTGCAATATTGTGACGGAATTTGTAGTTGTTTTCATGTATGTTTATAGTGAGCAGTTTAACATTGTCCAACATTATGTGGATGGTGTTCTGCAATTTTGTCTTGCATGAGAGTGGCTTCATTCCGAGTGTGATATATGTCTCCTAACATTTACATTTGGGAGTGCATGTGAATGTTTGGTGGTGGCTCACCCCCTGCCACATATCCTTGCGGCGGCTTGAAGGGTAATACGTAGAAGTAGAAAACAAAAATAGAGTTTTATCTGATTCTGCAATCTACACACATCTCAGAAGGCGCCTCTCATCACACCTCGTTAATTCTTAATCGTTCTTACACTGTAGGCGTCTTGTTCAACCTCTTTATATACATATGTACACTGTTTTTGGCTCTATTTTGTGGAGATCTGTATCTAAAGGTTAGAAAAAAAACACGTTGCCTGGATCTAATGATGTTACTTAGTTAATGAAAACGGTCGTACAATAAAAAGTTTTTATGTGGAAATTAACAACGTGTTTTTTTTAACCTCTTTATATACCTACGTCATTGGCCGCAAATGTACGGCGTGCATAACACATTCATTTCAATTTAAAAAAATAATATATATTTATATATATATATAGCATATTCAGTAAAATTATATAAGAAATTTAAACAAGAGGGGAAGAAGCAACCACGCGTTAAACATATAAAAGAAGAACGATTTCTGAAGAAAGAAAAATGTGTATGCATCCGTTTGTGTGGCTCGACTTACAAATATGTACTTTGAAAACGAGAGGACGGATGAAGGAGCATAGGAAACAACAGGGCAAAGGTGGTCTCAGCAGTCACCTCCACTAGTGATAACGATTAATTCTCATATTTATACGTGTACAAATACGGTGAGAATTCAGAAGTTCCAGTGTGCTAAGAGAATGAAAACCTCGAGGGTACACATTTCAAGGACCAAATCGAAAGACACTCGAGAAAGAGAAAGAGCCAATTGAAATGAGGCGGGACTATTTGAAAGATGTCCCTCCTCCTCCACGAGTCGGAGACATGAAAAGAGAAGGTTTTCGTGAGAGGGGATTAAACAGATCTTATCGGAAACACGACGATCCAATAAACATCGAGAGCATTGACGTGCCGCGGTCGGTCACCCCCCCCCCCCCCCTTCTGTAGGTGGCGCGAGGAGACGGGACCGCAGGCCCCGACACTCGAAGAGGGGTCGAGCGGTGCAGCGGGAGAAAAGGAAAGTAAAAAAAAGCGGAGAGAGAAATCAAAAGTGAGGGAGGAAAAGCGAAAGAATCAATCCACCGAGTTCAGCGACGGAGTAAATGAAGCACCAAGGAGATGGTGGTGGGAAAGTACATGAGGAATAATCTAAGAAATAGGTTTAAAAATTTGCAATTTCCACTTTTAAAACTCCTTCTTTACTCCGACATGTTTCGGTGCAACTACACCATTAACAAGTCCTTGATTTGATAATGGTGTAGTGCACCGAAACATGTCGGGAAAAAGAAGGAGTTTTTAAAGTGGATATTACAAATTTTTAACCTATTTCTTAGATTATGGATCGTTTCCACCACATATCACCTGACTTTATAACATTTACATGAGGAATTTTAAGTTAACTGAACCTTTTTATGTTTAACTGAGTACGCATCGAGTGTGTGGGATGTCATGAGACAAGATTAGTGTTGGAATTAAATCGAGTGCAACGTGGGGCAGCTAGATTTGCTCCCGCAAGGTGTGAATAATTTTTTTGCATGCGAGTAGTTTCCTTCTGTATGAATAATGTCTAAAATTTTCATGTGGGAGTGCATGCATGGTGGTGGCTCACCCCCTGCCACACACCCTTGTGGCGGCTTGCCGGCCTCGGTGGCGTCGGGGTAACGTCCTCGACTTCCAATCCTGAGATCGCGGGTTCGAATCTCGACTAGGTGAATTTTTCAATCTCCACCCAGGGCATGGATGTGTGTGTTTCGTCCTTGTTATTTTAAAAAATGTTATAGTCCCCTCTGTAATTGGCCTATTAGTGCTGCTTGTGGGCGATTGAAAATAAATAATACGTAGAAGTAGAAGAATTAAATGGAGAGGGGGGGTGTGGTAGGGTTGGGAAGAGAGAGACACTTGGATAGAGTGAAGAGTGCGGACGGGAAAGCACCATGATTACACCGAGTGTAGAGACTACCCAGAAATAATTCTGTGTAATTCGAAAAAAAGATCGTACTAGCCCAAGGGTAGAGCTACGGAACGGGGGACCCGGGTTTTAGACACAGTGGCACCTCTCGACACCTTCAGGTATAAAGCAATCCGAGTGATTTTGTGGGTACCAGGTCTTCCTGGGAAACCATAGGCGCCACAATAATAATAATACTTAATAATGGGGCGAGATTGGGACCATAAGTCGCTTCTTCCACCTAACTCCTCGTCAAAATCACAATTTTTATTCAATAAATAGTCATACAATATAATTGACAAATGTTAACTGTACTAGCGGAGAAAAAAATGCAACGAAATTCGAAGATTTGACGAAAAACCCACTTGCGTCTAACGACACAGGAAGGGTGATTGTGATCTACGATATAATTAAAAAGAGAGGAACATACACTATTACATTCACAAAGGAAAAGGAACTACGACCCCCCCCCCGTTTTCCCCCTGACGTGTGAATTTTCACACGACGTTAGGCTTAGTACTGGGTGAGCTCTCTACCTATCAATTCGACCTTAGCTTTGAAGACGGCGATTTATCTTAAAAATGGACAAAGAAACGGATCGAATCCTTAAAAAAAATTCCTGGTAAGGCCATCGGAATTCATCCTAAATATGGCCAAAATCGTCACATAAAATGTCACGTTGCATGAAGAAAGAGGAAAGTAAAAAAAGGGGGAAAAAATACCACATGGATAATAAAAAATTGGAACCCAGCCAACTTTACGGGAGGGAGCATTTTATGAAGGGGAAATATGTCGCAACATCCAACTCGACATTTCTGAGTGAGAGATAAGATTACTACGGGAACGGTGCGTAAAACCGCAGGGGCAGGCTGGAGAAGGAGGGAGTGGTGGGGGGAGAGATAGCGGCACTGCCGAGGACGGCAGGCCGGCCGGCAACTGCTTCCAAGGATGGACGGTACTGCCGCGATCATGTACGAGTATTCGCCTCCTTCTGTTACCGCACTGAGAAAGCGACAATTGGGGTCAACGAAGAAGAAGAGCGCGCCATGTGCTTCGCGTTTCAAGTGCGGTCGACACAAAACAATTTTCGCGACCGTTTCACCGATTCCACACGCAATCGAGAGGACCTCCCGGCTTTCCATCAACTGTGGGAAAGTGACCAACGGCGATAAAGAGCAGGAATTCGATAGACGGAAAGAAATCGAGTTTATACTAAGAGGGAATCGTATCGACTCGTGGGAAGAATGGAGCCTGAAGTGACCCAGGCCCCTCGAAAGAGAGAGAGATCTTTCGTTATCTTGGGAAGGATTTTGATACAGTTCGCCCCCACCCCCGACACTCCCAAGCCTTTCAAGATTCGCGTATTCCTTATCTTACTCTCTTGACACCCCAATCAATTTCGTTCTCGGGGTTTCTCTGTTGCATAAGGAGAGTAAACGTTATCTGTAGCTCGAGTAAATTATCAAGATTCGATTTGGCTGGTTCCAGAATTGCAGACATTTTCTTCTCGAATTTCAAACTCGGGAGATGGTTGGTAACTCACGACCGACGTGAATGTTCCGATTTTACCGTTTAATATCATTCTACATACCTCTATTGTACCAATTAACTACACTCTGGCGAAACGAATATCAACGTGATTTCACCTCATTAACGACCGTAAGATAAAATAAGGTTAAGAAGGCACAAGGGTGAATCGATTCGAACAATTTTAGAAAAGTCCACATCTAACCTGGTTGATGGACGACATTTCTTGTCCGAGTGCATGAAAAATAAACAATAATATTCCCTTCTTCCCACCTCCTTGCTTATCCTACATAGACACCTAGACACAAAATAAAGTTTGATTTTTTTTAACCCTATAGAGTGCCACCGATTTTTTATTGGTTATTCCCTCAGGTGCCGTGGATATTTTGGGAATTTTACGTGCGTTTATTTTTTTTTAAACCACTACTTGTTAAAACTGGATTGACTCCGGCGTCACTTTGTGAAATCGTTTCAACTTGAAAAGAGTACTTTGTTTTTCCACATAAAAGAACTTTATTGCACTACCCGGGTTGCAACTATACAGTCATCAGCTGATGATGACTGTACAGTTGAAACCCAGGTTGGGCAATTAAGTTCTTTTATGTGGAAAAACAAAGAATTCCTTCCAAGCACTACCTGTTTATTTTTAACAATTTCCCATGAATTCTTCTACTTTTGCAAGTAAGTACTTCCTTCTTAATGTGTTTGAATGAAACTCCGCTGTCATTTCTTTATTTCTAATTCATTACAACTGCTCTAGTTTAACCTTGGACGATATATCGTCCTTAGCACTTCATGAACATACTGCAACCAAAGACATGTATATCGTCGCTCGGAACTCCAAGGGTTAAGAAGGCAAAAACAATCCTAAATAATCCCAATAATTAATCGTACGAGAGTAGACATGGAGATATACCACAATAAGAGATCCCTGTTGGTAATTTCTCATGGCAGACCACGCTTCCCTTTACAAATTCAGTGTCACCCATGGGCATTGAGTGGATTTAGATTTAGCACCAGCTGTACCTGAGGTTATGGGGGGAGAGGAGGGGTTGTTCCCAAGGCCTTTGCCGAGGACCCCAGAGGGAAGCAGCGGCGTTTTTGGTCATTAGACACGTACCTGCGAGCGCCTTAATGCGCGATCTCTCGAAGAGGCGGGAGGAGGAATTCCCGCCGTCGTACTCGTAGTCTTCAACTATTTCCTGCTGCAATGTCGGGTCCCAACGGACCAGGGAGATGTCCGTCGTCATTGCTGGGGCCGCTGAGGGTCAGGCTCCCAACCCTCCTGCAAAAAGATTGAAAAGAGAAAACGATGAGCGTGAGAGGAACCAAAGGGGTCGACGCATCGTTATTTATTTTTTTATCGGTTGGACTTGCGACATCGGAAAGGCGAGAAAAGGAACATGAAATTGGACGAAGGAATCGAGTTCCAATTTCGAATCAAAAACTATTGACTTTCAACATGAACATCCCTTGTCGAATTTCTTTATAACATTTTAAATGCTCAGTCGAGAAAAGCCGGGAACTTCAAAAAGCACGACCACATGGTAAACTCGATGGTTTCAGGCGTTACTTGGTGGAATTTTTCCATCGTGAAATGAAAAACTTTGTAATTCCACATAAAACTTGTTCGCATAAAAATTTTATGTGAAATTGCAAAGTTTTTCATTTCATGACGGCCACATAGTGTTGGTACTCTTGGCAAAGGGATGTCGGCAGGGCACCTCAGAAAAATAAAAAAATCGTTTATTCCACCCAAATAAAGATGACTTTAAAGGAAATCTTGATTGTGACCTTCGTTGTTCAACTTATTAAAATATACATTAACATTATCGCTAAATATAAAGCGGAATATTCCATAATAGACAGAAAAACGTATAAAAATTAAAATCTGTGGAATAATACATTATCCTTTGACTATTATGGCTACTTAGACGAAGTGAAGCCTGAAATCATTAGATTCGTAAAGTGGAATTAATTTCTCAGTAACGACTGATTGGAACATGATGGAAAAGACAAGGAAACCGCCTGTAGTTGGTACCCATCTTGGGGCCGGTTCTGCACTTCATTGAATTCAGCCACGAACCTTCGTTAAGGCAAAACGGCATGGTTCCATTTCCGTTATCCGGCTCCTTTCTATTAAATCCGAACAATCAGCACCTTTTCGAGCTTCCACACACTGGGGCAAAGCCCACGTATGAAACAAAATGCACTAATGACGAAGCGATTTTTATAAAATCCGTCGGGTGATACGATGTCTGTAAAGATATGGGTGATTTTTATGTAAGGCATACATGCTCTGGTAATTATACATTATATGACTGCTTCCTTGAAGATGTGTTGTGCTTCAAGGAGTCCAGAAGAATTAATGGTTTCTCTGCTGGCAATTTACTAAATTTAAAATTAACATTTGATTAAAATGTCTTGAGTGAAACAGTTTCCCATTTCTTTTACAGGTCTATTAAGTTTGGATTTTCAAACCTGCAGGATATGAAACGCGGGTCCAATGCTGCTCGATCTCTATCTTCTTAAGCGTTTATTTCCTTTCGAAGATAAACCATCAAGGTGATACTATTATTTCAGCATCAAAATATAGTACAGTGACCAACACTGAAAAAAATGATTCAATATGGATTCACAAATATGATTACTAGATAATGAAGCATGCCTTCTATATTTCAATATGCGTATATTTTCCCATTTTTCCGAGGCAAGCACAATTTAACATTATCTTTTTAATACCAAGTTATATCAAAACACGCAGTAACACTAAGGTTAAATATTATTGTTTTTAGAAATCAAATATCAATACTGTTGTTGCGTTGGGGCTCCCGCTCTCCACTTGTGGCTTCAATGTCACAGGAAGATAAAGAATTAACTCAGGGACAATATAACATGTTGGGAGATTTTTTATCGACCTCTCATCGCTATTACCTTTTCTGTATAATTATTTTTGGTTGCTAGGGAACACTTCTCTTCAGCATCATCGTTCATTTCTCATCTATTGATTACATTTAAAGTTTTCAACGATTATTTTAAAGAGCAAGAAAAAAAAGGCGCAAAGATTTCACTCAGAAGCAGAATCTTAAACTTAAAAACAACTCATCTGGATGATGCCACTGGAAACTACCCGATGTCACGCCATATATTTAGATGCGTTGCGCCGTCGATTTATCCTTCTCCAAGATGTTTTCCCAGGTACAAACTAAAGGCTCGAGGGGAAGGAGAAAAGTTGCTGCCCTGTGTAAAATCTGCGTGAGAATCTATTACAGGAGTCCCTAATGAGAAACTGCTCGCTCGGATGGTCGTAGATAGGGGAGGTGACGTCGATATGTAATCTAGACATGCGGTGACGACAAATATGCCATTTACATAGTCCTTAACCACTAGGCGGACAGTGAAAATCAACTGTGGAAAACAAGGTGTACCTTGTTAATTAGTAATTCCTTAATTAATCTTGGAATTAGATCGACCGCAACGTAGAACAGCTAATTTGCGAAATCTTGTCATGGTTAACGTAGCAGTTTAACGATATTATTGGATGGGTTAGGTTGGGAACCACTCGTTGATCGTAGGCTAAAATATAGGTTTAACTTGTGTAAATTTGAGGCAGATTACTTCAATGAAGGGATTAGAGACACACTTCGGACCTCGTCATGCTACAGTAGAGTACAGATCATGCACGTAAAATCATGGAGATAGTGTTCTTCCTTCTGTGTTAATAACTTTTAATTTTTACATATGGCAGTTTATGTATGACGCAGTTTTACATGTGGAAGTGTATGTGGTGGTGGCTCACCCCTGCCACCGGCCCTTGCGGAGGATTGCAGGGTTACACGTAGTCCCTCCCGTAGCTGGTACAGCACTTGGCAGTACTGCCAACCTATTGATACTCGCCGCAGCTTGGGCGCCAATTTCTCGTATCGCCCATGTGATTTCATTTAATAAGCATTGGCTGGTTCATTTTCGGTCCAGCTAAACTGGGAAAGGTCTTGAAAGTGAAATTCACCGAAACTGTACGTGGAATTAAAATCCAGTGGGGATCGATTGACAAATTGCATTTTAAATTAATGATTTTTTGTGATATAATCACCAAAGTTTAATAATTGGAACTCAGTGACTCTCACGTTACTTTCTGTGCAGCGTACACGTGTAATTCCTCTGGCCAAGCCTCATTTGCCGTGGTCATTTGAGTTCTGGAAGAATAATGATTTGGGTTCCAATGACAAGTTCGGTGGGAATCAGCCATTTCCTTTTCATTAAAGAAATCGAGGTGTTTCACGCATATTGCTTCCATAGTTAACGAAATTAGTTTAACTCGATGCTTCTGGGGAGCAGTTACCATGGGTGCACGCGATTAGTCTCGACTAAAAAAGGCCGCCTTTGTTAACACGTGGGGCAAACCGATTGATCACAATGAATGAGGGACAAAAAAATGGTTTATATAAATGAAACAACCGCCTTCCCACTGATATTAAAACCATGGTCTCCTGTTTACACAAACAGTGGAAGAGATGGTCGTTGTTAACTTTAACTCGTCGTCAGTGGACTAATAAAATCGACCCTTTAATACAGCAATACATTTCCCTTCCTATGTAAAAGGGACTTTTCGAAGGAAATGTGGGAGGAAATAGATCAGGATAGCAGTGCTGAAAACTCTGCGAAGTGAAACATTTGACAGAATAACTAACCAATTTCTCCTGTAATTTTCTCGAACCTCGAAGAGAAAAAAAACAAGGAAATCGACAGGTTACATTTAACTTCTCCCGCCATTTGAGGTCACGTGATGTATTTTCACGAAGTATACGGTCTTAAATATGTACTTCGATGTCACACAATAGTTTCATTCTTCCGGAAGACGTTCTAAGGCAAAGTGCGTTGTGCTTAAGGGCACCCATGCTCCAAAGCTAAACCAGGTAACAGCTACGCGAAAAAAATGCAAATTACTCCCCTAATGATTCTACGAAGTAACCCCAGAGAGTTCTCAAATAAACGTATCGAATGCATGAAAGGTTATAACGGAAAACCCAGTGGGGTCCGGATGATGCTTCCACATTCACAACAAAATAAAAAAAGATACTTCTACCTCTGATCGAAAAACGTAAATCGAGTGGGTTGGCAGATGTGTTAAACTCACTCGATTCCGATAAAACGCGTACGGCAATGAAAAAGAAAAAAAAAAGAAAATCGACAGCCGCTCTCGAAAGGCGAAACACAGTTGCCGCGGCTCGCGTGCAACTGGCCTCTTCCCTCGATCTCACGGGCGATGTTGAAGAGAGGACTCAAACCTTCGAATCCTAACCCCCCTAAACACGGACACACACACCCTCCATGCGATGACCGAATTCCGTGGCGGCGGATGCCTTAAAGGTTTCCGAGCCGTCCAGAAATAAACGCCGCGTAGTAAAAGGCCCATTTGGCAATGTCAATTCAAACTTTTCGAGGAAAAGGTTCCCGCGGAGAGGGGGGGAACAGGAGGAGAGAGGAGGGGGCGGTACCCAGCGAGTGCAAGAATCGTGCGCCCGCCGCTCGCCACCGCGAGATGGCTCTGCCACCACCCCCGCCCCTGGGGGGGACGCGCAGCACCGGCGAGTTGGTTGACCTACTTCGAACTCAACGTCGAGAGGGGGCCGCACGCAAGCGAGCCGCGAGGCGCCCGTCGGCGATACGCCACCGCCATCACCCAACCTCCCCAATCCCCCTTAACGGAACCTTTTCTGTAACGGACTTTTCTTTTGTTAAATTTTTTTCAATTCGTGATAACACAATGCCGCTCCACCCCACCGTATCCGGACACCCTCCTCTCAGTAACGGGTCGTGGCTCAAAGCGAAAGCTTTCAACCTACACCTTTCACCCCCTCCGCCTCCCTACGGCACCCCTTTGCCGCTGGCGCCTCCTTAAAAGAGATTCTTCTTGCCGAACGGAAGCCCGGTCCCACGAAGGAATTACCCCCGGGGCCAAAATAACAAGGCATATATGTAATTAAATCCCTGGTACCCCCTTGGCGATTAAGGTTTGCCCTCCGCAGGTTGTCAAATACGTCAAACATGTTTACAAGGAATTTAATTGCAACTGTCGGGAAAGGTAAAAGAGGACCTTATGGTCCAAATTTAGCCTAATAATACAACAACATTACTACCTATTAATAAAAGGCGAAAGAGAGTGTTTAGAGCTATGGAGTTCTTTTAATAGAGCAGTTCGAGCCCCTTTTATCAAATACCAAATGACGACTATCTATGCAGCAGTGTGAGTAAATAAAGTTCCCGTCTATTACAAAGAGATTTCTCAATGGCATCACGAATAATACCCAGATAAAGAACGATTATAACAAATTATTTCGACTAAAACTAGTATATCTAACAAAGTGATAGGGTCCAAACTACTGAAAAACACGTCGTAAGGGACTGGGACTGTTAATGTGGCCCAATTCATTCATGCGATTTATTCATTCTGGATCCAATCTAAAGCCTTTTTGTGCTGTCTACAAGACGTAAGGCAATGGGTATGGAATTATAATGTACAAATCCTTTTATATTTTCTCGTTTTTCAGTGACAATTTTAAGTTTCTAAAACTTGCTCTGTGTTAATTTGTGTGTCTGGAAAAGTGAATTTAAGTTTCGGGACCAAGCATATACCGAAAGCAGGGATGAAACTGATTTCATGAAACTTTCGCAAGCGCTCTTTAGCTGGAGTGAGACATGTGGCAATTAGGAGTGAGAGGTAACTTGAGCATCTACAAGCGGGGCAACCCACCAAACCTCAACCCGTAGACGTTTGATTCGTAGCTTTTCAGCTGACCCGAACAAAACTATCTTGAAAATCATATTTCAAAGCTCATCTTCCGTAAATTCGTTAAAAAATATCCTCATCGACAAAGACGTGGTCGGATAAAAGCAATTTTCGAAGAGAAATTAAAAAAAATCTATACTTGCAAGCAACATGTTTATTCGGGTCCTTTGAATAAACCGACACCTTCTTGGATTTCCTAGGAACAAAGCCCCCGTACCAAAAAGCATTCTTTACTGACTGGCTTGCATTAGTAACACGTCAAGGGAACAGGATCTCGACCGAGAAACTCCACCGTCACAAATGGTAAATTAACTTGGCCCCATTTCAGAAAATGAACCTAAGGAAACCGTCGAGCTTTAATGCTCTTTTGTTAAAATGAGTTTTTTTTACAGAAAAAAAGAGCATTCGTTAGTCGTGCGAATCTTTTAGGGATCGATTTGATTTTGGGACCGAGGTCCAGATTTTGGATTTTAAAATTTAAGGAGCTGACTCTTCTGGCAATTTTTTCCGCGCGTCCTGAATCGGTGATGAAATCCTTCGTCGCCGATGGAGCCATCAATTCTCAGTGGAACAATTTTATTTGGTGTAAAGCCATATTTTACACTGCTTTGAACTGACCTCAGCATCGAAACATGCACAAGTTCAAATTTTGCATTAATTTGATAGTATTGTGTTTGGCGGCTATAAAATATTACCTCAAATAGCTAGAGCGACTCAAGGAGAGATAACTGGTTCATTTTAGATAGAGAATACGGCACCAAATTAATGCTACATTTATTTAAGGTCATAAGCATACAAAGCAATCAACGCTCGGCGTCAAAGGGCGCTGAAATCACGGTATGATTATAGTTCGAGAGAGGCTTACGAGTGTACATGAGTAAAACATGGTCAGTGCTCGTGTCACTAATTGAATGACAACAATTTGTGACATTAATTAAGATAGTAATTAAAGTGGAACACTGAACTCTCCCCAACCGCGGGAGCTTACGAAGATTTCTCACGGATACATGGTCTCTTGAAGCACACTTTAGCATCCCATGAGACTTTACCTCCGAGGCGTACGACACGGAAATACACTAAACTTTATGGGATTCTCAGATTAATACAATGAAATCCGGGAAACAATTAGTTCACTTGGCCTAACAAAAGATAAAATGGGGAATCCATTCAAACAAAGAAGAAAATGAAGAGGAAAATAAAGTCATGTATAGAATTTGATGTGATTTTAAAGTAATTATTTTACGTACTTACACCCTATGAAGTATTTCACCCATTCTCACATTAAAATGCCATGGTTTATTCAATATCTGAAGTCGGAAGCCTGTGAATGTACAGGTATTTTTGGGGTATGGATGTAAGGGATCTCTGAATTATCTCGTAGCATGTAGTAAATTTTCCCTGATGGAGGGCATTGAAGGACCGTGTAGCTATATATTTCCACCCAACAATTTTGCCCCAGGAAAAAATTATTGTTAGGTTTAAGGGGTTTCAAGTTAATCGTATTCCATTGAGTCCACCGTTTCTTGCACCGACCACTTTACTCAAGTGCAAAGACCACTCTCCCACTGCTCTGTCGATTCAATAGGTGAACATGCAATCAAAGTCTGCAATGCAATTAAAAAAAGCGCTGTCAGGCTGATCAATTCGAGTGACTTTCTACGCACGAAAACTTGTCGCCATCTGTGGGCCGACACGACTGAAGAGCAAGCAGTCATCATCTACATAATACACTGCAAGCCGCCACAAGGGCGTGTGGCAGGGGGTGAGCCACCACCATACATTCACATGCAAATTTGCATTTTTAAGTCTAAAATTTTAATTTGCATGTTTAAGTCTAAAAAAAAATTTATCAGAATTTTTCTGTAAAATTCTCATTAATACATTTAACTCCATTCATATAATTAACTCTGATTATTACACTTTACACGTTGTTTTAAATGGTACCGGTACGTATTTTAACAATGGTGTGTGTAATGTTTTATACGGTTCAAGTGTTTGTATGTTGATTACAAATGGTTATTTTGGTTTATGTTACGTCTTTTAGCCCTGATGAAGATTTATAAATAAATCGAAACGTTGGCACTCGAAGCGTTGGAAACAGCTAAGTAGAATTCTTAAGAAAATATGGTTGGGACAGAAAGAAATAAAAGGACGAACACAAAAGCACTTGCGTGAGGCCTCCGTGCAGCCTTCGTCCGTCTTCTTACAGCGGACGAAGGCTGCTGCACGTGTAGTCGAAAGCTGTTGTTAAAAAATTGTCTCTTTTTCTGTGTTTCTGTATTATTCATGTACTATTTGTAAATTAAATGTTAACTATTTCAAAACCATATACATTGCTCCACTGAGCTTTTCTTCAAGTGCGTGTATGTGTGTCTATATATATATTCGTAAAACAGAAAGGCCTAATTATGTAGTTTGACTCGTATTCCATACAATCTTATCACTTACTCCTCTATATTTAACTCACTGGTATATTCTCAGATTCATGACTGTAATGCATCAATCTCTAACTGCACATGAAACGTGATGAAATAAATGTTAGTTTCGTTGTAACATAATACTCATAATGATGCTATTAGATAAAATTGTTTATGCAGAGCAATTTGAGATACTGAAATGAGATACATGATTCCCTCCTATCGCTGGCAAAGAGAGGAATAAAGGTAACTTTTCTGTGGATTCCAGGCCATGTAGGAATCGCCGGCAACGAAAATGCTGACAAAGCAGCAAAGGAGGCTCTGCTCATGGACGAATATCGTTCATTGGTTGTACCTGCGGACGACGTAAAGGCCACATTACGAACCGCAGCACTAAAGCAGTGGGAGAATCAATGGACGACACTCGATAATAATAAATTACGCAGTGTGAAAGCGGTAGTGTCTGCGTGGCCTTCGTCCATCAGGAGAAGTCGGCAAGAAGAAGTCACTATCACACGCTTAAGGATAGGCCACTGTGCAATGACTCACAGCTATCTCTTCACTGAGGAGAAAATCCAACCTAGTTGTGATGAGTGCAACTCGCCGCTAACTGTTAGGCACCTACTGACGG
>WURS02000011.1:7224138-7245622 GCA_011762765.2 Rhinocypha anisoptera | reverse complement strand
ATTGGGCAACTTAAGAACATAACTTAATAGATGAACTTGGGCCATCATTCGCGTTATGTTAAGTCCTTAAGTTACGTTGAGGCGTATTGTGAACGGTCGTGTTCCCACGCATATGTTCAACTCTTAATTTCTTAATTAAAGTTCTAACGTTACGTTCTTATGTTCAATGTGAACCGACCTTAAGAGACCAAACGTTTAAGCATTTTTGCTGTTATTTTGACGTTTTCTGACCCTACCGTACACACTCGGAAACCGGTAGAGGTAGTCCACACAGCACAAACGTCTGACACGCGTCTTGTCTCATTCGTTACGTTAGCATAAGGGGTCGTGTGTTTGCCTTGAATTAAAAGTTACGGACACTCGTCGTGTCCGGGAGGACAGTATGAGTCACATTTACGTCTTTCCGCCGAAGGAAGTTTTTCGTCGACATCCCGTCGCACGTGTAACGTCAGAGTTATTTGTACCATTCTCCTCTGCCTAGGGAGTAAACAAAAGAAAAAACGCCGCACACTTCCGAATTTACGTCTTTTTATTCTCTCGTTTCTCAGTTTCACACTCCCCCCCCACACTTCGCACTCAACAGTCCCCGCTATTCCTCCACACAACAATTCCCGCTCTACCCCTTTCACAAACACAAAACAAAACCTTTCCAACAATCAACCATCCAAAATTCTAGTCCACATCAACAACAATGAAACAGACGGCCAGCACACAACATCACAAAAATAGGCCAGCAATAGGCTAGACGTTACACGCGTAAGACTGCGTAAGAATATCCCGAAGGTTTTAAGTCCACTGATCTCTTAAGAGATGTATTAACTCGAATTTAAAAATTGAAAATACACTGCAATTCCACAAATTTTATTCTTAAACTCACGACCCGGGTTTCACCACAGCGTGGCGTCATCAGGTGCAAAAAAAAAGTGAGCATGGTTTATATACAATTTATACAATTAGCAAGGGGGGCGGAAAGCGGGCAGGTGTGTAACGTCTGCTCTATTGTCGTGGTGTTGAGTACTGGCCCATTATTTCATTGTTATTAATGTGGAGTCGAATTTTGGTTAATTGATTGTTGGAAAGTAATTTATTGGTGTTTGTATTGGTGGAAGAGCGGGGATTGTTGAAAAGTAATAGCCGAGACACGAGGAAATAAAGACGTAAATTTTTTAAAAAATGTGCTGCGTTTTTGGTTTGATCCCGATGAGAAGAAATGTTAAAATTAATTCTGACATTACAAGTGTGAATTGAGACAAGGAACGAATCAGGGCGGGGAGGAGAAGAATTTTTAAATTCAAGATGAAAGAATTTCAGAGTTAATCCTGAAACTATCGCTGATGCATTAACTCATTTGGGATTTTATTCCCGTCGAATCTATTCCCGATTGGAATTTACGCCGATGTGGTCTGAAATGGCCATTTCCCGCGCGGTGCAACGTTCACTGATGGTTTTTTTATTCCCATCCTTGATTCGCCCACTCGATCTGGATCAAGGGTGGCCGTTTGCTGGGCGCTACCTAGTTTGCTAAGGCGACTTCCTTTCCCCTCGCCTGAAGTCGCGTTAGTTCCTCCTCCCGTCTTATTGCGTGTTAGTTCCAGTATTATCTCATTCCTGCGTACTCAATGCACCTTTTTTTGTCACCATGTGAAAATTTCATTTCCGTCGTTTATCTCACAAATGCCCGGGGAGTGGGCGTGAAATACCACTATTCTTTTCTTACAAATGTGTGCGTCGTGGTGTCATACCACCTTTATCGCGGTGATCCTTCGTCGAGGAGTGACGTGATTCGTCCGATGAATCATTCCAAGTTATTATTTGCCGCGGGCAAGCGATCATTCGACAAGGACATTCGCGTAACATCCATGACAAGTACTTGTCACCAACGTGAAACAGCTTGAGAGTGCCATTTTCATACCGACAAAAACAAGAGAAACATAAACATTCATGTTTCTATGGTAAATATACTCGTTGACGTGGGCTCATTATCTTTTCGGGAGATCTTAGACCCGAAATGTCATGTTATTTGTGCAAGATAATGAGGGAATTTCGTCGGCTGGAGGTTGTGACGAGGACCGTCCTGAAATCCATTAGTTAGACGTGTATTTACGCATTGTCTCCACTTCTCCAAATATAGCGATAGGAAATTTTTAAGTTGTTTTAAAAATGGAGAATTCTAATTGTACCTATATTTTTATATATATAAATATATATACATTCTGCGACACCAGAGATCCCAAACTCCTTAAGCCTTTGAGTAAGTGACGTAGTAGTAAGAATCTAAAATGGCGACTAAAAAACATCATTCAAGGTTAGTATTCTTTTTTTTCCATTTAAAGCGTACTTCATTATTTTTATCGCTTATGTTGATGTATAATTAACATATTTTAGTTATCACTAATAATGTGTACAACGTGCTATGGAATTGTTAGTAATGGTCCGTGCGAATCTCGACTACTTAAGAACAGCATTTAGTTAGTATTCTCTTTTATTTCGGTTTAAAATGTACTTCATTATTTTTATCGTATATGCTGATATGTCCGCTATGGAATCTATGGCACCGACCTCTGTTAGCGTGTGTACAAACGTCATACAATTAGTTGAGCCAAGAATGGTGCTACAAAATCCAGGCAATTTCTAGTACCATTTCAGGCCCAAGAAATGGCGTCGTATGTAACGGGCTTTAGGGAAAGAGCTTTTACTTGCGCCCTGTCATACCGCTTCCGTCATCTTCTCACGACGGTAAAATAAAATCCGCACGATGGCAAATTGTGAGCACACCTTAGGTATTTGTGTGCGGCGTCGGTGACCGTGGTACGCTTTCAGTACCATGATTGTTTTTAACTCATCTCTCTCCTCATGTATATAGAATAATTTTCTTTTAAACCGAGCATAATGATGATGAGTGGTGCACCTCGGAACACACAAGTCTGATCTACGAGGCGATTCATTCCAAACTCTTCCTTTATCACACATGGGAGTTGAGCACTGGATTTAAGGCTGGACTTAAGAAACGGAAAGGTGAAAATTTGCAATTTTTCCTGAGAATAAAGTCGTAAAAAATGGGAGTCACTGTTTTGGTTCAGTCAAGGCTTCAAGTTGTTCAGGTTTCAGGATCAAAGCTAAATATCTAATCGGATAAAATAGATGAAAGGCTCTAGGGTCTAATCTTTCTCACTGTAAGCTAATTAAAAAATGGAAGAACAAGAATTAGAAGGCAACATATTCAAGTTAATGTTTTCGATCAAATATTCCAGTTGAAGAAGAGGGGATACAACATTTTGAAAAATGTAACCTTGTTTACTTTAAAGTACCATGAACAATGGGTCATAATATCACAAGCAGTGACAACAAGGTAAGTGATGTATACCTTAAAGTATTCACAGTATGGTAAAGATAACATTTTACACTATTGCCAACATGTCAAGAATATGCGTGCTGGTTTGAGCATGACTCAACTTTTGCAATCGCGCCAACTTAAAATTTATAAGATGGCCCTCCAGACACTTTCCTTGGATTACAAGACAGCGATAAAATTCACCGAGGAGGCAGTCACTTGATATAAACAAGGTTAGTGTTTATACTCTATATTTCCGCAATAAGGTTCTTTGCGTAAAATATAATTAAAAACCAACATTGTTGTTTTTACAAGGCAATCCCTCTTTCAACTTGTAAACACGGGAATGCACGAAACAAAACAAAAAAAACTAGTAAAAGCATCCGTCCAATAATTTTGTTTGTAAAATTGTCGGAGAAAGAGTCTGGATTCGCATTACTCTCGCACACTTGGGGACAGCGGAAATGTTATGAGCGTCGCTGATTTTGTTTTTTCAAAAGAATGGCAATTGGCGTAATACGCGCACACACACACAGAGCATGTACACTTTCTTTGCGCGTTGCACCCGAGACAACGAAAGTACAAATCCTTTCCTTATATAGAACTGTATGAGGTGACAGACGCTGTCGGCGTCTCAACTGGTTTTCGACCTTTTCAAAAACCACCACGCTCCCTAGCCCCCCAAATTCCGTCACGGCCTTCATGAAATTTCCTCACTTTCCCCAAGCCCAAATAGTTTACCAGTAAAACACCCTAGTCTAGAATGAAGAGACTGAAATAAGCGTGATCCTCTATTTAAAGGGTCGTCGCCACCACTAGGCATTCGCCCCCCCCACCTCTCGCCTTAGACGAGTAAACAATTTTCAAAAAGTCCTCATTAAACATTAGTGGCGCAGGACGGGAAGGTAATGTTTGGAACATTTTCCCATGATAATGATAAATATTGAAATATTAGAATCGATAAAAATGGGGAGGGGGAACAATGCTGGCTCGTTCACTTTCGTTGAGTGCCCTCCGCTACTTTTCGGATAGCCAAACCAGTTCCTCCCTTGTCGTCGACGGCGGTGGTGAGGATATCCCCCCACCTCTCGCTATCCAAACGCGTGACGTTATTTATGGACGACGCCCGATTAACGGCCGCTACCAAAGGAGAGAATCCACCGGCCGCGATAAACAACTGTTATATGTAGGCCTCCTTCCGACACCCCCCGACTGCCTAAGAGCCTCGCCGGGAAACGACTGTGGAGGAACGTCCCCGCTCATTCCCCGCCACCGTAATTTCAAGACTTTTCGGAAATGATTAGATGCAATAGATCAAAATTGAAATATTAAACTCGGCGCGATGCAGGCATACGCACGGGCATCAATTAAAGAGGCCAGATTTAACTTTCGGCCCGCCGAAAGTGAAAGATGTGGCCACAGGGCGTTCGCGTAAATCCATTCACTCTTTGACTTGGACATTTCTTCTCTCATATGACAGATGGTAAATAATAAAGAATTTGTATGGGTCCAGAGAAGTTTGACTTTGTGCAATTAATTATGCACTGTCTTGTATTACTTTCTCATCGTATTACACTTGCCCAATCCTATATGCATATATTCAACCCAGTTAAAAGACTATCCGATAAACTACGGTAAAAATACCTTATAACGATAGAGTTGTTATTCAAGCAATGTTTGTGATTGTATAGGAAGGAGAGTCTCGCAACCCGACAAGACGTCAATAGTATATCAAAATGTAAAATATACGTACTGACAGAAGGAGATTTTAACTATTAATGTCAAGTGCTCAGCAAGTTGACCAAACATTCTAAATGTTCGAATGGAGCTCGATTTTAATCCCTACCGAATACGTGGAAACTAGTTTGTTCAAGAATCCGTAAGCCAATTAAGAATGTTTCATTTATTTTTTAAGGAGCCTCACACTGTTTTTGGAACTTACGCCAGTTATCAGAACTACTGATCATTTTCTCTCCAGTAGTTTGGCCTCGTGAGGATTCACGGAGAGGAGCGTGAACACAGCACTACGGGGAATTTCTCTTCAAAAGGAAGATGCCGGAACTGGCTCGTGGCGATCATCCGCAGTGGTTTTGTGGGGCGTGTCCGAGTAGTGTTAAGGCGGAGGAGGGGCTGTTAGGAAAGAGTGAGAGTCCACCGGAAGGTGGATTTTTTAAGGCCTCGTGGATCGCCCTGCCACGGCGGAACCGAAAAACCCTGGCCGAAAGAAAGAGTAAAAAGCATCCCTCAATCGATCTTTCTTTCTCCTGGCCGTCGACTCTATTTCTCTTTCTCGCGAACCAATTGTGTGAGTGGGCGTGTCAAATACATTAGTTCACTTTGGGAATGGTACTCCCTTGCGATTTGTCTTCTCCTCACCCTCTCACAAACTCGAACGTTTCCCTTCCTCCCATCTAGCGTTCATTAAACCCATTTTTTTCCACCCCGAAGCCGCATTAAAGGATTAAGCTTTCAGATATCGTTTCTCTATCCCGTCCAGAGTCTCTTCTTCTTCTGTCAGCTGTGTACTCACACAAACGAGTACATAATTACGACCGATTTAAAATTAGTTTAAAAAAATAAAAAGGGGATACATTAGAACAGGTAGAAAAGTTCGATTATTTGGGAAGTATCATAGCGGAAACTGGACGTAGTGTCATGGACGTAGAGTCAGACGAAGAATTGCATTAGCAAACGAGGCTTTAGCGAAAAGTAAAGAGTTAATGAGAGGGACTTTGGAAAGGTTTGAAGAAAAGATTAGTAAATACTCTAATAAGGAGGGTAGCACTATATGGATCCGAAACCTGGTCCACGAGGAAGGACGATGAGCATAGATTGGAGGCTTTTGGGATGTGGGTTAGGCGACGGACGGAGAAGGTGAAGTGGACAGAGAGAAAAACGAATGAAGTTTGGGAATGGTAATAGAGGGTTGTAATACAGGGTAGAATGTTGGGTAAGCGGGGTGTGGGTAGGAAGAGAATATGGATATTGGGCAGAATGATAGGGAGTAGGAAGTATGCAGATTTGAAGAGGGTTTAAATTTAGATGTCATACGGCCAGCCTAAGCTCAGATTCATCAAAAACCTACCTTAGCCGGTAGGTTACCCTTCGTCATCAAATAAAAAGGTCTTGATCAAGTTGAATTTCCATTTATCACTGGAAACCGATTTACAATGCAACGCGAGAACATCCTTTATTTACGAATGGACGCGAACGAAGCCCCTTCCACTTTCTCAACATTCAAGATTCTGACAGTAAAGCACACAGGGCATCCATATCCTCTATTACTCTATCATTGTCCTGGATGACTTGTGAAATAAACGTAAATGTCATTCGATTCGTGTGTCAGCGAACATTTGAACCTGAAAACCTAAAATATTTTTGTTGAACTCAAATTATTAATCATGAGTAATATAATATAGTCACAAAAAAAGATGAAGAGGAGAAATAATTTCTTATATAGACCTTAAAGTATTAAAAAATATCCAAAATATGGAATCCAACAACAGTATTCAACTCAAAGATCGGTTTGATTAGTGAGTGTACGTTTTACTAGTGGCAAAATTTCTTCCTCTTCCATTCCTATACTTTTATACCTTTCCTCCCAGTCTGAATGGGCATGTAGGTGCTGAGCAGACTTGAAACCACACATTGAAATAGTGTGCATAGAGCTCACCCAGTAAGCTCAATGGCAAGTGAAAATTCACACGCCAGGTACTCCACGAAATCAATGGAGAAGAACCGCAAAGAGATGGTTACACCATTACTTTTTTCATACAAAGAAAATTTATCTGATAAATTTTATATGATGCCTAATGCTGATAAAACACTTTTATGCTGTCAGAACAATAACACGCATTCATGAACAAATGCAGGAGCAAATTGGAGCGGTAGAAATAAGGACTTTAAAGGCAAATTGGAGTCACATGACCATAATAATCAGGATATTAGAATGACTAAAGCCTTTAGTAAACCTAACAGAATTTTCAACAAATCAGTTTCACACCAGAAATCCAGAAAGATGGAAAAATATGGATTTGGACACAGAAACACATGGTAATTGTTTGAAATTATCATTTAACAAAGACTGATTCTTTTAAGGAGGAAAGTGTATTCTCAGAGCTTATGACTCTGATTTGAATACCCACTAAGATGGTTCAATATATGGATATAGTATCAAAATAACTAAAAGGGACAGGAAATTTTCAAAATATGTATTACAAAATTGTACCTTTAAAAATCTGTGTGTACAGACTTGTATATCAAAGAAAATGACCAAAAAAATAAGCAATATTATGTTGATACCACTGGCGTAAACAAATGGACTTCATTCAAACAATGAATCAATATTAATTTTGAGCACAGAATGAGAGTATTTTCCATTAAGGATTCGATTAAAGGATGGCTGGAGCAGTAAACCACAAAATCGGAAATCATCCACAGGAATTAAAAATGAATCTTGGGAATTAGAGTCAATGTAAAATGTATAAAGAAGAATCGCAGAAAATATATTGCTTAAAGGCATGCACCATCATCAAAGGCATATATATGGTGAAATAGCAAGATTTTTTTGTGTTTTTATTGCATTTTCTGTCTAAAGGCAACTCACATCGCCCTGTGAAGTACCACTTTTACTCTGAAGACTGATAGAAGAGCCATTACAAGAAATTTCACCATATGTAGCAAACCTCACAAGCAACAACAGGATCAAGAAACCCTAGTGAAAAACGACTAGGATGATCTGCAAAAATTTGCTCCTATTTATCAACACCCTGGTTGTTAAGATAAACAATGTTGTTTCACCATGATTTTCTGAGAAGCATTAGCAAATCCATTACAGTGATAAAGAGGGAAAATACAATAGGGAATGTTGAAAAACCATTACACTATCAAATGGGAAGAGCATACAGCCATTTAGATCACATATAAATAAAATGGATTACTGTGAATAAATAAGTTTATGGCATATGCCCATTTTGAAATTCTAATCTGATTTGGCAACCTTTCAACTTGGTTTATAAAAGGCGGCCACTGGTTCCTGTAATCCATTCATGAAAAACATTCCACAAATAATAGGAAATAAGTAAGGGGTAGTACCACATAAAAGTATGATCACAAAATGTGTTGAGGAAGATGGAAACTCAGATTATAAAAATGTGTATGTGTGTACGTGTGTGTATATATATATATACACACACACATATATACATATATATATATATATTTCTGATAGTGGCTTGAGTCCTGTTGACACTCTCTCATGTTTCATTAAGAAAACAATAACCAAAAAAGGAACATAAAGGAAAAACTGAAATTGCAATGCTTGTGTGTTTTGAAAGCTCCTTGCAAAAATAAAAGCTGTTAAATGTTTTAAGTACTTAATTTTCATATTTTTTTAAAAGAGAAAATTAATTGCTGGTAATAAATAATACCCATCACTTTTGTAGTTACCACTTTCACTCAGCCCCTACAGAAAATAACCTCGATTTGAAAATTCTGTGCCCTCTTTCTGAACATGCATGGAGTTTTCAAACCACCCTCATAAATGAATATTGCATTTCACTTTACTTAATTGAATGGAGGAACTCCACAAACTGAAGTTTAATACAACACAAACAGAGATACACAATGACTTAAATAGTATCGCAGTATAGCCAAGTGGAGAATTATAAATTGTGGTTCTCTGTCACAGTAGTACCTTCACGATATATCGTTCCAGGTATGTAGTTCTTTGGAAATTTGGGTGGGGGGGAAGGAATGATAAAGGATCATCAAGCCTAAACATGAAGCCATTTTAAATGTAACTTTTACTTTACGCTAATCATTTATCAAGTGAATCTCTCTTCATAAAGCTGTTCCTGTCAGTGGGTTCCACAGAGAATCACACTTCATTCAATGAGTAAAATCAAAACTCAATGGATGACATTGTCACTGGTAGGAATTTTGAGACTGGTTGGGAAGGGAAACTGGACTTTGGAAGGTGATGCAAGAAGGAATGAAATGACAGGACACGTTCTGCTACATGGCAATTAAGAAAGATTAATTGAGGGAAGGAACACACGAATATCTCTGAGGAATATACTGAAGAGAGGCAACTGTTCCAACTAGTGTGACTTCGGAGTATAAAGTTATAGGACCATAGAACAATAAAAACAATAAATACATGCATAACCTGTATAAATAAATTAAACCAGAAATAAAAATCTCCCTAGCTGCATATGAATACTCTATAGCAGGGGTATCCAACTTGCAAGGCCTCAAGGACCACAGATTAACCTATAATATGGTTGCAGGCCATATAGTAATAAATTAATATTTTTGAGTAGCAATAAGAAACAATGTAAGGTAAACAAATAATTAAAGACGAGAAATCAAGACAAACAAGGAGTTATCAGACAATGATTCGCTTCTATCTTCTGACACAATAAAAATTAACTTAACAGGTGCGTGTGACGAGACAAAGTGAAGTGACAGACGACAGTCAGCTCAGTGGCACTGGGGGAGAGGTTTGTCTTGTGTGAGCTGTGATGGGCAGTAGTCTGTGCAGCTCTCACAGTGGTGGGGGAAGCATTGTATTTTTCGATGCACAGGACAGCACTTGTCGTGAACAAACGATGATTACATTATAAAACCTTTCTCACAAGGAAGGCATTAAAAGAAAATTTCTGAATTTTTTTCTAATAACCTGACGTGGGTCACAATAAATGGCACCAGTCGGACAACCCTGCTCTATAGGATTATGCTAAACTACTTATGAACTAGGTGGTGATAAATCTAGTGTATAGTGCAACTGACCACTAAATGAAAGGCCATGAGTTTAAATCTGGATGATACCTCTTAACAACCCAGCAGATTCTCGTATCTATTATTCTTCTGAGCAACAGAATATATAATATGGAAAAACAGGAGATACCATTAACCCTAATAAGTGAATTTAAAATGGTACATGAGACTTCCACCAACGTTAAACATAGATTTGATGGATAGAGATTTTGGGCAAGGAAGTACTTCAATGATTTAATTTCATGCCTTCTTCTGTTGGCTGGCTTACATGAAATAAACCCGCAAGTTGAATGGCATTCATATAGCCCCTGGGAATACTGGTGGTATACCTACAAATTAGTTAATTTTTATATTGACATCATTCATAACTATTGAAGCCTCAGGATGATGGCTGGTGGAAAATAATACATTGTACCTGTTTAAAAGTGGAAATCTTCCTCTCATAAAAAGAATTTTACAAATTATCTTGACAATGGAAATAATTTGGTAAAGTTCCACGACATTAAAGACATCAAATATTCGTCTGCTATAAAAGAAATGGCGATGGAGAGAGAGGGTGGCCTAATGTGACCTTATTGATACTACCAATCATGAAAGGCAGACGGAGATAACATGGTTAAAAATGGTAAAAAATCGTGACGTAACTCATGCCGATACTTGTTTGTGCGTGCGGGTGGAATACATTTCCTGAAGGATCGTGAAAAATCCGAGGCCGGCAAGTGTTATCTTCTCGAAACGGGGAGTTCAGATTTTAACGTCCCATCGGTTGGGGGAAAGAAATGATTTCCAACAAATTTGGTGGACAGTAACTGTAGTATACTCGAAGTATGCTTGACGTGCTACCTGTAAGAACAACTACAATGAGAGACCCTCTCGCGACGCCAAGAAAGGAGACGAAGCTGCCTAAGACAATTTTAGAGAGTTAAAGAATGTCCCAGTATACTTTGGCACGGAAGGAAATACGGGATTGGAAGCACCACGTTATACTAATCGAAATCCCAGCAACGGGAAATTTAAGTACACTTTCAACCCTCAGCAAATTTTCGAGATCAACACAGCATCACGGCTAAAAAGAACCGATGTTTTCCAGCGCTTCAAACATAAAATTGATATCGTATTCACTCAAAATTGTGTAACTCTTCGTAACGTAATGAGTGAAGACCTACGACCCCCCTGATGGTAATTCTCAGGGTATGACGACGTCTCTAGTAGATAAGAAATATCTATCGGCATTCAAAAACCACCTTCTCCATAGTTATGCTTATGCTACTACCACGAGACCTGCTACATAGTGGAAAATCCTTCATTCGGGCCAGCGAAAGGATGACAGGAAAACAGGAATGTATTGCCCACATAATATATGGAGAATACGAAGAAATAACATGCATAGTCTTGATCGAAAGCATTTATATAAGTTTTTATCTGCTCCACCGATGCTGATAACTGCTTTTACTAGCTTGAATTGTTAGTGCATTGCATCTTTGGTATCAATTTCGCTCGTTCGGTGTTCAACCGAGGATGCGCGATTGAGATTGCAATGTCCACTCATTAATGTCAATAAATCTAATATCGAATCGCTGTGTAAGGTGGGCGTCTCCTTAGGATGAAAACGGAGAATGGCAAACACGACAAATATAAACAGTACACACCCAAAGATAAGCAGGTTCTGGGTGTGTTCTGAACCGTAAAATCACTTCTCCTAGAGACAGAAATAACAGCCATGCTCCAATGTTAACTTTGTCATTATTATAACAAAAAGTCTCAAGCTTGCCATTTTTTCGTTATTTTTTCTACATATATACCGACTAATGTATTCTATCGAATTGCGGAAGTAAGCAGGTCGACTTTTTTTGTAAGTAAGCAAGTACACACCTTTTTCGAAAAAATAAAAGAATACAACAGAGACGTGAACTTGAAGACATGAAAATGTGTAACAGAAAGCTATTATTCTCAAAATTCAGGGTTTAATGGAATATATCACTAGGCTAGAAGATCATTACACCATTACTCGAGTTTCGTAAAAATTTGGAGAAATAAAATTGCTAATTTCGTACACTTAATCTGTCTATGACGATTTTTCTAAAACACTGCTTCATCCAAACAATGAAGATACCAAATTTTTGTGCATTCAAGATTCAATTTTATCAAATTGAACGACATGAAAATCGCAGTAGTAGACACAAAATAATTAAACGGTGATAGAATAAAGAATATACTTTGTCATATTATGATACGAGAAGTCCCTACATTGCACGTACGTGGGGTCTATCGAATGTATCAGAGAGGATATTGATCATCACGCTCTCGTCTTGGTAACGTCCAATGTTTACCGTTACAACGAGAAATATAAAACTGAGGCTGCTCAGTGAACATAGGAGAAATATTGGTTTGACCACCAAGAGGAATAAAAAAATTTCATTCGCTAATCTAATAACGAAACAACATTTTTACAAACATTTCGCGTTTATTACAGAAATTCAAGCCAACGAAGTAACACATATTTGAAAGAGACCATCGAGTTTTGGATATTTCCCTTTTGAAGAAATTAAATGAAAACTAAAATGGAAATATGTAGCCTAGCGTCCTAATCTACCCAGGCCGTGGCCCCCTGGATTATAGTCAACCTGGGGTTCCTCCATTAATGACCGACTGGCTACGCCCCTATCCATCAGTGCCAATCGTGAGTTTCGTTCCGTATATCAGTTGTTAAGTAATACATAAGTAGTATGTATGCATAGAAAATAAAAATATTTGGCACATAAAATTAAAAGGCACCTCGAAATCTTCGTCGTCAGATGTTCTACCAAATATGTAAACAAATACACAACAGAACATTCTTCCTAAGCTGTTACTCATGGCGAAAAATATATAATTCAACGATTACTACTAAATAATTAGTAACACTGCGCGACACCAATTACCCACAGAAAATTTAAAACGAGGATGATATGAACTGTTGATGTGAACAATATAAACAATCCATTATGGGAGTAACACTTCAAATCCCTTACAAAATGACAATTAAACAAACCTGAAATGGAAACTGCCATTATTGACATTGACTTTCGTTGAGTCAATAGATACTATGTGATTTATGAACATAAAAAAGTTATGTACTGCCAGTGTTAAAATTTAAGCTGACTGATCTAATGACCCATTTTTTCACTTACACTGGTTATAAGTAGAAAAAAAAAGAATTTGTGTTTTACTTACACGTTTCCTCTATCTATATGTTTTATACATATATCACGGAAAATAAGATAAAATAGAACAGATTATACCACAACCTAAGGCAGTAATGTAGATTCTCACATTACCGAATACTCTATGACCTCAATGGTGAATTAAAATAAGCTCACGTATATTATAAATTGTATTGTAGGATATAAATAATTAACAGAATACCACCATTTTCTTCCCGCATAATAGTTTTAAAAAGCTACATATAAGAAACAAACAGTTGAAACACCAGCCGGCCATACTTATAGATGACTATTTTAGAAAGCACCTAACGCTTGTGTCAAGGGGACTTCAAAATAGGTGATACTACATATAAGAGAATATAAACTTTTAAATAACTTACCAATTCAATAAAATCAGTTTCACACCAGGAAAAGAACACTAACACGACTGCATACAGAAAAATAGCACTACCTCGAAATGACCTGACACCAAAGCCCAACACCGCTTCCTTAGCCGACGCTTTGGCATCTTCCGCACCTAAATCTAGTTCCATATATATTTTTTCGGTAAATTTATTTGAACTGTAAGGAGTTTCACTAAACTTAATAACACTAAAAGCCACATACTATATTATTTATTAGCTTAGCTGCTTCCAAAATACCCTTACTCACTAAAATCTTATTAATATATAAATGCGTAAGGATATACACTGCAGGTGATGTCATCGCTAGTTTGGCATGTATGAATGAGGCTTCGAAAATGAATTTTACCGAGGTGGGCGTGGCAGCTCTTTTGGAAATTTATGAAAAAACGCAACATTAAAGAGTAGGAGAATGTGGGTCTTTTATAATTGAAAGCCATAAACTACTTAATTGTTGGCATTATGTAGATACATGAAATACATTCAATAAAAATATACCAACAATTTCCTTTAGTTAATATTATTTGATTAGAGAATATTAAAAACACCTTGTATTTAACAACAACCACAGAAATCAAATGGGAATAAAATAATTCTGTGTTGTCCATTTCAACAAGAAAGTTTTTACACAGCATTCATTTCAACAGCAAAGCAAACGCAAAAATTTAATTTCGCGAAATTGATTAACAGTAAAAAGATATAAATAAAATTGGCATTTAAATGGAAAATTACTTAATTGTAAAAATTATATTAAACTTCAACTGAGAAACCTCTTTTTAGAGAACTAGACTAATATTTACCCCCCACTTAAGAAATCCATTCCTCGACTTACCTTCAATGAAAAAAACACACTGAAAATGATGCAGTAAAACTTTTTAAAAGAACTATTCAAGTATAGAAACATATCACTCAATATTGAGAACTAATCATTTTAACTATACAATTGTTTACTAATGTTTTAGTCTAGTGTTTTAGTAGTACTTTGAAGTTTATGTCAATTACAGCAAAATCCTTATCCCACCCCTAAGGTAAAGCATAATTGAATAATTTTGAGCTGGTAACATGACATGTGATAGTTTTCAAATGTTTCACCTTGTGAATTTCTTTTCATAATTATAAACTATTGAATTGCTGGAAGATGTGCACTACACATTTGTAATCACAACCAAATATTCTTTCTAAACTAATTCGCACTTCACATACTACCACATTTCCTGAAAAAAACTGAGTTGTGCATTCAGCTAAAGCAATTTGGCACTCTAAATGTGTTTCTAAGCTTTTGATAACTTCTTGGGCAGGATAAAAAAATGTTGCACTAATTAAACCATTATCCATGTTCTTCAGCATATCATCATGGGTATCTGCAAAAAAGTTCAAATGGATAATGTGCAGATTACTGGTTTCACAGTCGAATTAAGCTGCAATACGTAATTTTCATACCTTGTAATATGTTTCCTTTCTCCTAATGGCACCAAAGAACTGATATTCCTCTTAAATTTAAATTAATTTGGTAACTATAATTTCACATTAACCTATAAAATCAATTTAATTATAAGAAATAAGCTTTGGTGGGTTTCCTTCTTAGTTTGAGAACTAGGAAAAGCAAACACTTGGCACTTTCCACATACACTTTTAATTTTTCTCATGAATGACGACCTGAAATGGCAATGAAGCCATGGTTGTGAGAAAAAATAAAAGTATATGTGTAACTTGCCATGTGTATAGTTTTCCTAGTTATCTATCACTAGTATTACATTAATTAATACCATAATCTTCTACCTCACTACTTGGATTAGGCAGTGTCGCCTGTTCCTGAAATGTTCTCAGCCTTGATTGACTAACATTGCAATGTACTCAAAGGCAATTCTGGTGATATAGTTCTTCTATTTATACTACATTATTCATAAATGTACACACTATTTGATTTTATATTGTTATTTTATTACAATTTTTAGTGACCCAAATGCTCCAAAACTAAAAAATTGAATATACCTATGGCTATATATAATTACTAAAATTGAATGGTATGAAGTTAATGCTGCAATGGTGTATCACCATCAAACAAGAATGATTTTTAAAAGTGAGTTCAGAGATATCAAACACTCACTAAATTCTATAGTGTGAGCAATTTACATGTTCAGAGTAACGACCCAGTTTGTTCAAATCAGCAAGCTCTTTTTCATTTTAACCTGTTGTGTACAAAGACCAATTCCAAATTGATTTGATTAAATATTTACTTTTCCCTTACCCCTTTTGCACCGAAGCCCTAACCTGGTATGCAACCCCTGCATAAGTGTGTGCAACAAAATACAGGAAAAATGACCAAAAACAGGTCGACCATACTGGGGGGATGATTAGGAACGTCCGATAAATTGATCGTTCAGCGCAAAAGGATTAAAGGTGTTCCTGTGGCACAATTAGCTGGACTTGCCAAAATCTGGATGATAATTTGAATTGGTAGGAGCAAGGATATATAATACTTTTCAGAAAAAACAATAATGCCACAACTGAAACAAATAAAAGCTACTGACACTTAACTTGTAAGCTGAGGTGACATTTGATATTCGACAGAATTTAACAAGACATGCATAAAACTGTGGAATTGCTATTTAAATGTGTCACAGTCACTTGTTACCCAAAATAATATTTTCCCCAAGTTACCAGAATCTCCCCAAGTTACTTATGGATTTCTCATATAAACCATAATGAATCATAATACAAAATTATAGTATAAATTATAAAAGTCTCATTGCATTTATAGTAATTTAATTCCATGCGCTTCATTTAGAAACCATTATTCGTTAAGATCCATAATAAAAATCAACTTCCTGGAGCAAAGACAAAAAGCATCAAAATTCAAGACTTTGAAGTAAAATTATATAACATTTAAAAAAAACTAAAGAGAATACTATACCAAAGGCATGGAAGAAAGTGAGGTATGCAAATCAAGTTTAAGACATGAATACATAAAATTCAATTATATCAGTAATAATGCATTCAAACAGATTGGAAATACGCATAAAACTCATAAATAGAGTAGATATTTCAGACCTGAAAAATTAATTCACATTTGATGATAATGAGAAGATGGAGTAAAAGATGAAATTTCAAAATTAGCTGAGTAGAGATGAATAAGAATTATTTAATTCACTGAGCACAAATCAGCCTACCTCATATACAAAAATGATGAACTGGATATCATCACACAATGTCAACAAGTTGAACCACTCAGTGGATTCCTATGCTGGGAAGGAAATTCCTTGTTCCAAAGTCACAAAAGAAATTCAAATGTAATCAACACCTATCTCTTATCAAATCATCATCTACATTAATGAATTAACCAGAAGAAAGCTGCAGAGGTCAACCTGTGTTGTTCACGATAGGCTGAGATTAACTTTAGCTACCCTTGTATTCAAAATCCTTGGGCTCATTTTTCTTGGTCCCACAAGTCATGCCACAAAATCAGAAGCCCTGATTACGACCCATTTGTCTTAACATCTATGTGGCAACACGGACTTGAATGGTGAATGTGTGTATATGTATAAATATATATATATATATAATAGTATTCGGATGGTTCAATCTAAAAACCTTAGGCCTAGAATGATTCGAGCCATTTTCTCAACATTGTGTGTATTGTATTGTAATTGCATTGATCTGTAAATATATAATATATTAAAATATATGAGACTAAAAAGTTCATTTAAAAGTCATAATTTTAACTTACATACTAATATAATGGGAAGATGTGAAAAATATTTGTATCTTTCTTTCTTCTGTAGATTAAATAAGAAATTAAATATGATTAAAATATTTGTTGTTTTAATCACACAATATTAAATGTTTTCCCAAAACAAAACAACCATCATATAGAGATGCATAAAAATCCAATCATAAATATCAGTAAATTCTGTAAAATCAACAATTTTATTAATAGATAGAAACAATAAATGGAGACCAGCTCCATCTCTTGGAGTGTAAATATACTTCCAAACGCTGAGCATTAATCATTTGTCATTAATGAGACAATGGTAGAAATAATCTTCCTCCCATTTTTATGAGTCACAAGATTTAAAGTTGGATCTTCAATTTTCTCGTCGAGGAGCTTCAATAACTCTATCCTAATCGTTTTCAACAGCTCGGCAACCTAAAATGAAGAATTTCCGGGATAAGATTCAAATGAGAACCAAAAATCAGCTCAAAAGATTATTTAATGAGCACATTTCAAAAAAATATTTTTAAGTTATATTAAAATATTAAATATTTACTCGACTGATTCGAACTCGATGCTCCATCATAATCCTCTATAATATTAACAGAGAACAATGAAGAAATGAATTAACTGATGGAGGACCTCAGAGAAGTTAAAAAGTTTGCTCTTTTGAGAATGATCAAGGATGGCCCGAGCATTTATTTCAACAAATTATATTTCTCATTAGAACATCCATCTTGCACCAAATATGTTCTATATTCTCTCATAAGATTTGAAGACAAACACTTAAAATACATGAATAATAGATATAGATACTAAGACTGTTACTTACCATCTGCCGCTCAACTGACAACTTAATCCAACCATCTTCCAGGGATATAATAAATATTCCTTGATTAAGCTCCACATTCAGCTTGCTACCAGTGAACAGCACCAAAGGTAGCACTGGAACCATGCTGCATTCCCGGATGAACACTCTGCTGGTTTTAATTTTCTCATGGTACACTAAGTATGGACTGGGATAATCATTGGCTGAGTAGTTGACTGAGGAAGGATGTATGTAAACCTATTGACATAAAATTATCATAGAATGAAACCGTGGTAAAAAAAAGTAATATTAGTGCTGCTACCATTAATAGGCAAGCTAGTTTCATTCAAGCTATACTGCTGTGGAGAATAAAATTTGCTGAGAAGGTCTGAAGAGTCAACTGGTGGAATACCTTAATGAAACAAATGGAGGTTTTAGCTTTTACATGTCTCATTTTTTCTGTGGAAACACATAAAAAGCCTCCATTTGTTTCACTTTGTAGAAGACCAAGTTAAACTCCACACATCTAATAATGACACATACTTAATATGGAGATATCAAAATAAAAATCAATTTTCATTTCACCATGTTCAAAATATCAGACATTAGATTGTATAGATTCAGGCGTGATGTTGTGGAAGTTGGTCATAATAAAAATAACTTGATAAAATATGCTTCTCCACTTAGTAATTTCTTTTAATAGTACAACCCAGGTTTCAACATTACATAGTTGTTGTCAGGTATAACGTGTATCTTAAGTAGTTGAACCTGATGACAACATTGTAAAGTCAAAATATTGTAGTCTTAACTATTAAAGAAATTAGTAAGTGTATTTAATCAAGTCATTTTAATTAGACATTAGGATTGAAAGAAAGTCTCTATCACTTACTTACTCTGATTACAGTGGGTTCAATTGAAAAAAAAACTATTGTAAAATTTGGCACTAACTCAGTGATACTGATGGATTTTAATGAATTAGTGACAAAAATTCTTATAATTGTCACATTTACTAATTAAAAGTAATTTCAGTAGTACTATATGTAAGAAAAAAATTAATAAAGGGCATTATAACATGATATTGCCTATGTAAAACTAATGAAATACTCTGAAACATTGGTACTGCTTTCACAATCATCCACTGATTAAGAACGAAGAAAAGTAATATCCCTGATTCTAAAAGAATCTAGAGGAAGAGAGAGTCCTGAAGCATTTCGTGACTTAAATCTACAATGAATTCTCATCAGCAAAATAGGCTTTTGTAAAAAAGAATTAGGATGTCCTTAACACACAATTCTAGCCAGAGCAATAATTATTGCTTTAACTTATGACTAAACATAATGAAGTCTGCATCCTCATTACCCAGACTGCTGTTGTCTTTGGTAGGAGTTTTACCCAAAGACATCGATAAATTGAAGGGAACATAATCCCCCAGGCTAACATTCTTTTTACTTTAGAGATGCTGATAATTAATGTAAGTTAGTTAATAGGAGATAAATGATTGGCCACGAGAAAAAGATTAGTCAAAAATAAACAAATATGTGTAGCATAAAATAATTAAAATTTATAGCATTTTTACAGATGTGCACAAGTATGTTTATCAGAGATGTTAGTTAGTAGGTAATAAAAAATTGGTCATGAGAAAAAGAGGTCCCAAAGAATAGGCTGAAATGTGTCATAAATTCATTACACATGTGCACAAGTACGTATGTTTATTAGAGAAGAGAAAATGAAGACTTACAATAACAACATGACTTAACTTCCTGTGAGCATGCCTTTTTTTCATTTTGGTTGCATTGCAATAGAAATGAGAACATGGATGGGTATGACCATGTGATACATTTAGTGAACTAACATCATGCATGTAATGAGGTATGAACACATTGTAAACTGTTTGCCTAAATAAAACTGTCTAATTACAATGTCAAATATCACACAAAAACACAAAGCATATGGAACAATGAAGAATATTCATAAACATCTACAATTTTATTTTTTCGCCATAAGGTGAAAGATTAGAATTATGTGAGACTAACAACGAGTAAAGTATGTAAAAAGTTTTGCCAGTTTTGGCAAAAAAAATAGAGAATTATTACATTTTTGTTCATAGTAGTTTTGCATGGACAAGATACTAAACATCTGCTTAATCATTTTGCACCTGATCACTATACTGGAATCAACCCCAGCACCCAAGTGTGTGAAGAGAAATTTTAATCCCCTGTATGAAGCTCGTTTCAGAAAAGGTGGAAGCGAATAAGTTCCCAGGCATAAAATATTTCCCACTTGGACCCTTCTCAGAGGTGTGCCAGACTTTTTCCTTGACAAAGGGGACATGGTAACCTCTCCCTCGGTCGCATTAACAGTCCCTCTCACAGCATGTACCCATGTTCAAATTTATTTACATGCTGCTGCTTTGCAAAAGAAATTTTTATTTTAAGATCCACAAATATTATCAAAGAAATGAATTCCATGTAATTCACTGTGCATATACAATTTTTAAAGAAATTATATCATCAATATTAAGTAAGATCTCCAGTTGAACAATCTAGAATGTACTGATGGGATTGTATAGAAGGAAACGAGGGGAAGACAGCATGAAGAAGATATCTAAGAAGCATTTTCCAGTGGGAAAAGGAAAGTTTATCCTAGAAAACTGTAATTGCATTGATATGTACTCTTCAACAGAAATATCAACCCCAAATTGAGTCTAAGACCTCAAGCATTTGCTCTGCCTACTGATTTTTTTAAAAATATAAGGGACAAACAAAAAAAGAGTTGACTGCAGACAAACTCTGAGAAGGGCATCCAAGGGTCAAGTCACCACTGTCCAGGAGTTGAGGGAAGGGTTCGACTCCCCACAGAGTAGGGTCAAAACAGGAAGAAAATACACCTGTGATAGTTCGCATCTGGCTGGGGCAGAGTAACCAATATATATGTAGGGCAGTCATACATGTATTGAAGGTATGATATTTGGGCGAACAAAAAAATACGAGGGTGGTCTGAAAAGTTTCTGACACAACAAAGATACAAGGCATTTTTTCTGAGTTTTTTTTTAACTTTTCAACATAGTCTCCTTTTAACTCTACAAACTTCTCCCAGCGATGCTCCCATCTCTGTAACCCGTCCAAAAAGTACTCTCTGCAAAATAATTGTTCACGAAGGTGATTGCCTCTTTATTTGACAAAAATCTCTGTCCTCCGAGCACAATTTTTAGATGAGGGAACAAAAAGAAGTCGCTTGGGGCTAGTATCT
>WURS02000011.1:7191272-7204232 GCA_011762765.2 Rhinocypha anisoptera | reverse complement strand
GAATGTATATGCACGGCGATGGATAACGTACGTATTGCGAAGGGCGTGGGCGAGGGAGGGAGAAGGGAGGGAATGGGGGGTCGGGGGGGGGCGAGGGGTGAGACACCCCGCACCCACCCACCCACCCACCCAGGCAGGCTTAGGCGAGGCCCTGTTTCATGGCCGGAGGGTGGAGAGGGCAGGGAGGGACGGAGAAAGAGAGGAGGAGTGAGTGGATCGGGGTGGAAGAGGAGACGGGAGGGTTTTTTTTGTGCGCGAGGGAGAGAGGAGAATGAGAGAGGGTGCCAGATGAGAGAAAGACGAGTCAAGAGGGTCGAGGGAAGAGAAATGGTGGGTGGGTGTGGGGGAAGCGGGGATATAGTGAGTGAAGTGAGTCACGTGATGCACGCCCAACAAAGAAAGCGGGATCGAGTGCGGGGTTCAGGTTGGGAGGGAGAGAGAGAGAGAGGTATTGAACCCCGAGGAGGAGCACTCCGTGCGAAATTGTTCCAAGACATCTCGTCGGGCCTCGCGAAAGACGGAGCACCCAGAGTTACTCGAGAGGTCGTTGACCGTAATTGACTGTCGGGATTTGACCTTTGACTGATTTGATTTGACTAATTGACTGTCGTGTTGCCGACGAAAAAATCCATGTGGATCATTTTTAAGTCAATCACTCGTGTGTGTATGCTGGGGCGGGCCGTTGGTGAATGTGCGAGTTGTGGTCAAGTAAACCGGCTCAGTTTTCTTCGTGTGAAAAGGGCACCGCCATTTTTTTTCGATTCGATACTAATCGTGAATCTAAACCAGATGCTCAAATACTCAGCATCCGCCATCAGCAAGGATCGCAACACGCTGTGGCCCTGCCATCTTCGGGGATTCCGTCACGCTGAGAATCACGGCCTCCGAAAGGGGTCCTGCTTATTCTGCATCATTTTCGGTTTTTTTTTCACATCGCCAACGCTCCATCTGCAAGGCGCAATGGGGTCCATTCCAATTTCACTCGTTCGCGATCGGAAACCCCCCACCTTCCGCGTCAGAGCGAGTGAAATGGTAAAGAATGTCAGATATGTCATCGCCATTTCGAGCGGGACTTCATCCCGTGGAGAGAGAGGCGGGGTGAAAGGTAGGGAAACAGAAATGAGGGGATGTGGATGAGAAAGAGGAGGAGATGAAGTGTGGGAGACCTCCCAGAGGCGGAGAAAGGAACGGGGAGGAAGTCTGAGGATATATGTATGTATGTATATATAAGCGTGGATATGCAGAGAATTGGAAAGGAGGGGAGGCGTGGGGCGTGGGAACGGCAGTGGTAGTGTCGCAGGGGCGGGGGGAGGGAGTGAGATGAGGGGTGCCGTCGAGAGGCATTGGTGTTGTGAGAGCGGAGGGAATAAGAATAAAGACGCCAAAGGGGAAAGGGGGGGGAGAGGCGGGGGGCGGGCGTGGAGTATTGCTTGTGGGAGGCTGGCGGGCACCCTGGAATTCTCGCAGGGGTTGGGGTCTCGCCGGCGTCGAATGTTTAGAGGGAAGAGCAAGCACATCGCGCTTGCGTGAGGTTGATGTTTTCCCCACCGCTCGTTAGATTATAATTCTCCTCGATCCCTTATGTGCATTGCATTGCTCTTCGAAAGTTCTCCGTGCGTGCGAATGCATGAGCCACAAGTCCCCTGCCTCTCAATTTCAAGACGTCATCGTGAGAAAAACTCGGTTTAAAATTTGCGAAGGCCTGTCGGCAATAGAATGCAAAGCGCACAACACAGAATCATTATATTCTAAATTATCATTAGCGTTATTTTATATTCATCTGAAAAAAATTTCAAAAGAACTTTTCCATTCAATATTCATCTTGCTATCATCATCATAAAGTATTTTTCTGCCCCATCGGCAGGCTCCTCCTCATTCCAACTCCTCTCAGCCATTCTCCTCCTCTCATCTTCGCATATGCATACTTTCCTCCTGCTTTGATGTTATTCAGCATTTGTTTACTTTTCCTTCCTCTTCTCTGCTTTCCTTCCACCGCTTCTCTACACCTGTTACCAACAAACATTCTTTTCTCGTGCAATGTCCAATACATTTATTCTTCCTTCTCTTTTTTTATTTTTACCATCAAGGCCCTTTTTTCACCTGTTGTCCTCAACACTTGGTCGTGCCTTAGTTTGGCTTTCCGTTCTTCCATCCTTCTTCATATCCACCTCAGTCTTGTTTCTATATTGCCCACGTCTCTGACTCATACGGGGTCACATTCCACGTGTATCAATGGGGCCCCGTATGTAAGTAATTAATTTCTTCTTCAGTTCCTTCCAGCATCCCACTAGAACCATCGCAAAAAGGCCACGTCCGAGACTCCAGAATTAATTGATGTCCTGAGTTTTATTCCATAATTTTTCTCCGCATGGCCGAAATTGTCTCATTTCAGGTTTAAGTACGTTTCACTTAGAATCTTTAATTTTTCGAGATTAATTTACTTTCACTGGAATGAAACGGTACTGGAGTGAGTGTTTGAACAGTTACGCCAACCAGGAAGCGACTATAAGCTTTTAAGCTCAGGTGAGAGCGTGAAGTAAACTCTTACTAAACGTGAAGCGAACGGTAAATATTCAGTCTCTCGCACGTCGCTCCGGGCTCTGCATTAACGACCAAGGGAGGGATGAAAGCAAGTCAAAGGAGCGATGCCCCGAGTCAAAGAAGTTCCGACATCTGAGGAGACCGAACGATATTGCGATAGGAAACCATCGGCGTAGTCGTCTTGTGCTTTTGGCGGCGACACCCCGGTTTTAATTCAGGTCTCCCAGTGCAGGAGGGAAGGGAAGGCGGCGGGGGGGTTGAGAGGGAGACAGACGGTAAGGGAGGCAGGTGGAGGGGGATGAGAAAATGGGGAGTGTGTTCATTCGATGATGCTAGAGGGACCGGGGGCGAAATATCATTCTGCTAAAGAGGAACTCGGCTCTTCGACGAATGCCTTAGCTTGAAAATAAAAAAAGTTTCCGACGCCATTTTGCGGAGTAAGTTCACCTCTTACCTCGACAGATCTTGCCTTACGTCCATCCCCGATGCACAACCAGACACGGGCATGATAATAAAGGATGGGAAGCTTAGAAAATGTACACTTGACTCATTTATACCTGCCGAATTGATTCATACGATTCACACAAGAAACTATGAGTGCTCCAAAAATATTATTTCAAAGCGTAACATCATGATAATATTATATATGGTTTAATTTCGCATGATAAAACAAACATTTTTTCATCTAATAGCTACAAGACGAATGAATCCGAATTGACTCGTTTCCAATAGGGGTTCAAGTACTGGTAAAAGATGTATTATTTGCACAATCTGAAAGCGATTTCCACGTTATCGGAAATCCGATCCGGGTAGATAAAATAACAAATTTATTACGTAATTTACTCGTATATTTATATCGAGCGGTCACAGGTTGAAGAGTCTGTTCCTTGATACCACGATCAATGAGTTAATTTTCTTAACACTATTTTGGATTCTGGTGTTGATTATCAAAAGAATACTGGGTGCAACAAATGATTTCATAAAAAAGTCAGCATCTACTGCAGATTACGAAACTATGAAAACGGCAATGTGAAATTAATATTTATTTTGATGAAGGTGCATGCCACGACAGAATAATATCACGAAAATCTATTTATGAGGGTTAGTAAATCAAAATTCGAGAAGTTCGGCATTAATTTGTGAAAATCTAGGGCATTTGTAAAGTTTTTTCCTCGTGTCGTGAATTAATACAACATTTTTGTTAATACTGATTTTCTTGTCACAAATTTACCTATCACAAGACTAAATTATACTAGCCAATAAGGCGATATCCGAACAAGGAGCATTTTCCATTTCTTATTTCGTTTGTTTTCACTCTAATAGAGTTTTACGAAATTCTAACTACACGTTAACTCTTGTTTTGAAGTGGTACGACACATCACATATAACAATAATTTCGGAATTAGGAACAGTGTTAGACCCAAAATGCTAAGTTCGAAAGAACTTATATTGGAAATTTCATTTTTGGCGTAATTTTTACGGAATAGTGATGGATTCCAAGCAACTGAGGGCATAGTTTCACGAAAAAGTTAATAGTGTGTACACATTCTATAACTTTTTTTTCTCATCACGATATGAATACGCTATTCCGGTTTCTCGATGAATATCGCATTCGTTTAAATGTGATTCAGACCCACCACGCAAGAGTGACTTATAGTTGCTTCAAATACCATTGCGAACTATTTATCGACAGTTACCTTAAAATCATTAAACCTTTACTATTGAAAATAACACATTTAATAACAAACAATCCTATCCTTGATCTGACCAGAATATTTTAGAACCACACAAATTTAATAACAAGATGAGAATTTCAGTCTACATTAAAATAAAAATGTTTTTACCAGCATCTCAATTGTATTAGCATGTCTCAAGATGCTATGGATAAAAACAAAAATAGATCACTTTTCAAACTTATTAAAGCTGTTTATAACTTCTGAACCCCTAATAATTTTTGGGGTGAAGGATTCGACTGCCCAAACACCTAATGTCACTGGGTAGCCTATGACTATATTTAATTACAAAAACGAAAACATGATGATATCATTAACATAATGATCAATAATATGCTTTTCTTTTCTTTTTCAGATAAATTCCCTGAGATAGACCCCTGCATTAGCGAACGACATGTTGTTTAAGAACCATCTGGACACGATAGGACGAAATGAGCCAATCCAGAGGAAGGCAAAATTCTGGCAGTCTTACGTCAGAGCCCTTAAGGGTAAATTATATATAAGCCATTATTAAATATAAACTATTATATGATGTTCATACCCTCTCTCTATGATAATAGAAAAATATTCCTTATGATTTTTTGATTCTGCCAAGGAAATGTGAACGGCATAAAACTATACTTAAAAGAAGTTTCGTCTTCTCCTGGTATGCAAACGAGACTATATGAACGATAACAAAACACCATAATTGTCCATTAAGTTGGTAATTCGATACAGCATTCAGATAAACTAACCATTTATATAATTAAGACGACATAATCTTTTTCCCCTCGTTGCAAACATTATCTCTAAGTTTAATTTTTGAGCCATACGGTGGAAAAATTGATCAATTTAAAAGTGAGAAAAAATATAAACAATTAAAATTAATATTAGCTGAGCATGGAGAAAGGGTGTGATATAATGGAAGGCTGAAAATTCGTGGTGCGGAAAACTAATCTGGTATTCAAATTAAACCTGCACACACAAGTAAATTACTGCCTGGCGCACCAACAAAAATAATAACACTTTTAATTTAATTGAGATTCATAAAGAAAATGAATTTAAGAGTGTTCTGAGCTATGATTATCTTCTCTGTAAACAGTATTGGTCGACAAAGGCATATCGCAGTGAGCAATATGACGAAAATTAAATTACTTCCAAGCATTCCGTTGTCTTACCCAGAGTATTTCATTTTTTCCATTGGAGCCAACAAAATATTTTTCATGAGCCTCGTAGCTCAAATTATCTCGAATGATCTGTTCAGCCATCGAAATTTTGTGTTAGATGGGCAAATCATTAATAGTCTCATCATACATATGATAATTGTAGATATGAGAGGTCAACCAACTATGGGATAATTTTCGACGTTCATGACGATGGAATGGGAGACAAAGAGAATCATTTGGTGGAGGAAATTTACATCATCAGTCCCACAATGCCTAAGTGCCGGACCATCGATGAAACCACAGCCCGCTAGCTAGCTAACTCCAGAGAGGATTAGGACCGCCCCACCACTGCACCATATTTTCTCTCTTCCAGGCACAGACGACATGAGGGCTCCCGAAGGTACGTCGAGGCCACGTAGCATCTTCCGACCCCTCTTAAGCGACTTCCCCTCCTTCAGCTCAAAGCTGGACACATGGCCCTACGGCCAGTCCATCTACGCTGAACCATCCCAGCCCCATGAAAGAATCCACGTGCCCGGATATCGCTACCTGCCCATCTCCAGGGAAACCTACGGATACACACCACGCAACCTGTACCCAGATAGGTACAGGCCGGGTATGTATCACCACTGAGGCTCTACAAATTGAGGCGCAACCAACCCCTCATAATAAACCGCCCGCCCGCCAGCCTGCTCCGCCCTACCGCCTGCACGATCAACCAAGCTGCTGCCATCTCCCGTTGCAAATAGTAACTACTACACCGTTCCGACGCACGCTGCTGCCATCTCCCGTTGTCAATAGTAACTACTACACCGTTCCTACATGACGACTGCGTTTGTGAGAATCATCAGAGCAACAGGTTTAAACAATATATAAAAAGGGGGGAAACTGGGGCATCGGCGTTCTCAAGTCCTCTCAAGTTGAGACGTTTTAAGCAAAGGGGTCTATCTACATATTTATAAAATGCTCTAAACTGAACAAAAATATATATAATCACTATAATCGTGTAAAATTCGCCATCCATATGAGGGAATATATAACGATTATTGACTATAAAAAAATAATCACAAGTCGGAGAGAGCTTCCGAAATGAAAGTGCGCATTATGATATATTATATATATATATTTATATATATGTGTGGCTATTTTACACATATATTTTTGTAAACATACGTTAAAACTATTTTTTCGGAAACTTAATTTTATGATTTTCTTTTGAAATGAATTGTCAAATTGGATTGTACATAATGAATTCAAATGTACTTAGGAAATTGTTTTTTTGGTCAATAAACACATGGCCGTAAATATTTTCCCGGCCTTCATTTTTTTCATACATGAAACATTGAAACCCTGACTAAATAAGAAAAATGTGTCCTTACTCCTTCAGGACCCTTGTAAAAGCCCCGAAACCCATTCCTGTCCCTGCTCCCTTATAAACAATAACTTAGTAATTTCTCTCTCTCTCTAGGCTTCTCGCTTATCCATTCTCATTATTAGCGGCCGTTCGTGTAACGTAAATTAATTCTAAAAATGTAAAAGAAATGGAATGTGAGTGTAAGATCGCTCGACTAACAAATAACAAGTTGAGATAGCATTTGAGAATTAAAACTCATCTGTCACTCAGACCATGAGTTTTCTTTAATGCAAACTCCAAGACAGACATGTGAATAGTATAGTCAAAAATTAATATTAATTGTGTTTTTTCGTTTAATGTTCGACCTAAAGATTAATGTATTAAACACTTTTTGTCTAACTTACTGATCACTCACAATAAAGTAATCCGAAAAAAATACGCAATGAGAAATGAAAAGTGTGAAAGTAATTAAATCTGGTTAAAATACTCTAATGAAACATTGGAAAATGTTAATGCTGAAAGGGAGTCTCTGTTCTCAGTTTATTCCTCAGCAAACAATTTAAGCTTTTCGCAGTTAGGGTCGCGTCGCTCGAGACGATTTCTAGAATACCGCTGTAAGTGTATTATGCAACGCATTAAAACCTCTAAAGCGTCGAAAAGTAGAACAAGTGAAGTACAATGCCAAAATAAAGTTTTCAAATAGTCTCTGAAATGTTTCTGTCTATTCAGGCGCCGCGATAAACAGGGCGCATTCTTCAAAAGTATAACTCTACTCGGAGTGAGATCTTTATGAATTATCGACGGTCCTCTAAATTTCCATTACAAAATGATTGGCAAACCTTGTCAATACCATGAGAGCTACGACTTCGATCCATGAGAACGGCTATAGCAGGAGCAGAATGTTTGCTCGTTTGTTTGCGGATGTGCGTGGGGAAACCGGCAAATGTCGACAGCTGATCAGGTACGTGTGTTTTCTTTTTTTTTACCAAAAAAACAAAACGGAAGAGGAGGAGATTGTTCAAGAAGAGTGGGCACTGCAGCAAAATATCGAACACATGCACATCACCCACACAAAAAACATACAGCGAAAGAAATGGCCCAAAAGGAATTAATTTGGTGATCTACCAAAACCATAAAAGAAACGATCACCGAAGTCGAAGTTCGATCCGGCCCGAGGATTCGGGAGTGGGCATTGCCATCTCGTCCTGGACGAATGTCCCTCGATGGAAAAAAGGATCGAGTCTCTCCTAATTGGTCCAAAAATGAACGAGTCAATGCAGAATTTTGACGTGATATTCCAATGACCTTCAAGTTTTATGAGAATGATGGACTGCGAGCCAAAACATTTCGGAACTGAAATCAATTGCTTTTTCGGAAATATCGTGTGTCTTTAAACAAGAGGACTATTCATTACGAGATGCTTATTTAACGAAATATTTTCCCTTTCCTGTGACTAACTCCTGTTTTTCCTGTCTTCCAAATAGGGAGAAATAAACCTTTGTCACAGGAATAATTATCTTTACTATAGTTATGTTCGAGAGACTTGTTCTAATTATCCAACGTCCACGGATGTCATAACTAAAATACAACCTTCCGCAAATTAATTAAAATAATGCTCTGCAACCACCATGGAAACTACATCCTAGTTTGAGATTCAAAAACTAGTATCATATCAGAGAATTTTATACCTGAATTCAATCCTTGAAAACTGATGGTAGTAACAGAGACAGAATTAGTATTATTCACACAAGAAACCTTTCCTTGAAAAAGGATCTTTTGAAATTTAATATTTTCAATAGCACCGTGTAGTTTAAAAATCTCCACTTCACGAAAAAATTGGCACTTAGGTAATTTCTAGATGGTATGATTTTATTCTGAGATTCTGACAAAACTTCAAATAACGTAATACCAAAAGTAATTCTGCCATTTTATAAAGCAGCATCAGTTTTTTTTCATTTAGTGTGATAAAGGAGTATGACTTTCTATTCTATTTATCCTCTCTGTTGAAAATGATAATTGACTCTGCATCAACCGTGCGTTTGGTGGCCACAACTTCTAGGGATTTGACTTTAGGATTTTTTATAACCTGAAATTAACACACAAGTACTGACTATAAGATAAGAGAAAATGGAATCTTTCCATTTCGAAAATATTAAAAAATTGTGTGCCTAACACATTCATAACTAAACATCTGATAGTTTTTAAGAATTAAATTTTGAATAATGCAAAACATCTAATATCAAAACACATCTTACACCTAAATAAAACTGATACGTATGGTGACTACACTTGAAATATGATTAACTTTTTTCGATTGAATAATAAAACAATGAATAGTATATTAGTTAGTATAATATTAACTTAACAATTGTGTTTTGAACTCGTCCTACATCCAGAGTTCTGCTCAAATTAGTGACACATCAGATAATTTTTAAACGTTTTGTCAGTTAAAAATTACAAATACAATTATTATTAATAATGACCCTTTATTTTTACATCATTGTGTTTATTGACCTTCTGGTACTTTTATAGCACATAAAAGTACCAAGAGCACATGAAAGAAAGTTTCTTGAAGTTAAATACTTGTAGCTCTCTTTCAAAGATTAAATTTATATGGTATAATGTAATGCATGGGTGAACACAATAAGAGTGTGAATTCTTTTGGAATATTATAAGGGTTATATATTTGTTTAACGTCGCTATCCAAGGAATTACCCATTAAATCATTTACGAGAATGAATGATGAACTAATTTAACTCTTCTAGTTTCAAGAAAAACTGCGATGTGAGTATAGGAACCAAATTCAAATTTTATAATCGTATATATACGGAAATTTGCCCTTCAGTATGGATCAAACTTTAAAATAATATCAATTTCCAATACAGCTTCAGGTGAACATATTGAATCTCAACGCTGATCCCAATGCCTTTCTTAATGGAGATGAAAACATCTCAACTTTTTCCTTTGGGTTACATCATGTAAAAGACTAACCTGTAATAATTGTCCGTTATTTACTCTCCCGGATCAAAAAAACCAAACGAACTATAAAAATGGGTTGAATACAGATTAAATGGGCTGAAAAATGAGAAAGTGAGAAACATAACAAGCGGTAGGTATAACTTGTTGTCCCCTTGCGGGTGATGCAAAATAAACTTTGGCCCGTGCAAGATCGAAACAACTAACGGTTCACCAAAAATAGTTCGCCAGCCTTCCATTAGGGGAGAGCTGCAAGCAGTTGAATTCAAGGCCCTTTCAAAATCCTGAAAAATGAACGAGATCTTAAAACGGTGAATGTGATTATCAAAACTGATTTTCTGTTCAGCTATGCAATTGAGCGAGTACCTATCAGAACGGTAGTATACCCATATCACTTTTATGCCATTTGAATGCCGTAATTTCTCCTTTAAAAGAAATGACACCCCTTGATTTTAAGGGAAACTTTTTTTTAAATAAATTGTTTTTGAATAGTCCCAGTACCCCCGCCCCCCCTCCTTCAAGATTGGGGAATCCCAAAAAAATGACAACTCTTTCGCCTATTTAATGCCACAGATCCCAGGGTTCACAATCAATAATAATAACCGCCCTCATGTAAACGTGTAGAGAGTCACCATGAAAAAATCATGCTATGTGCCTGGGATTCGACCACAGGATCTCCCAATCGCCCGTCCACTATCAAGTTTTCTTTACTCAACGCGGATTTTCGTGGGCGCTTATATGCGAACCAGATGTCCCCACTTAGGGTCTACATTGCAGCACAAGTCCGACAACCCACATTCGCGAGTAAATACCTAGAACCAATACTCGATCCCTCCAAGCGCGACGACTTAATTCTTTGAGTTTGAATGATTTTTTTTACCGCCAGAGATCATTGAGATAGATACGGAGAGGCCATAATGATGTGCAATAGGTAAAATATTAGTCTGATTAAAATATATCATGTATCAAATTATTGTAGATGCTGTACATAAATAAAAACGGTGAACAATATCCGCCTCTTATATACGAGTAATAATTTCTTTGGTCCCATGATTTGTTTAAATATTCACTGCCATCGCATATTTCCCCCCTCTCGAATTTTTGTTGGTAATTTGGAAAAAAATAGAGGCAGAGGAAATTACGCGAATAAATACCGTACATGGCAAACTTTGGGCGCCCTTGTCAAGGAGCCATCGAATGGAGACGGCGAGTCCCCTCCCGTCTGATCCCAACCATCCAACCCCACAAATGGCCCACATGAAACGTCGTCACAGCTCAGGCTGGAAGCAAAATTCCTGGCGTGGAAAAAAAATTAGGAACCTTCACTATTTCCGCTGAAAAACGGAGAACACCGTTCGTTGTATTCTGCCTCGATGCACCATGGCTTCAGTTTTTATAAACGTCGAAACGGGTTGGTTGTGTAAGATTTTTCGAATAGTCAACTGCATTTACATTGGACGTCGGAAGGGTCTTGTTTAAACGATTAGGCATGTGGAAGGCGTAACTCAGGCGACGGAGGGTAAAACAAAACGGAAACATCATGAGTGATGCTGGCTGGTTTGGCGGAGGGGTGAAAGGAAAGAACTCCGGGGACAGGGCGGCGAAGGATGACTGAAAACAGATACAGGAAACATTCTATTAGACTCATAGTATGAAATACTTTTACTTGTGTTGCAATCTTTGGCGTGAGATTCAATTCCCGAATTTCCCAAAACATATTGGTTTATCATACGCTGTTTTTGGTTCTACTTTGTGGAAATTCATATTCAAAAGTTGAAAGAAACACGCTGCCTTTACCACATAAAAGTATTTTTTAAAGTCGTCTTAATGTGGAAAAGGCTACGTGTTTTTTCAACCTTTGCACATTGATTTGTTTGCGTGATTTAAAAAGCGATCTTTCCAAATGATAAATGGGAATTGAGGAAAGAAAATTACTATCCTCCTCATTCACGTCCGACTCTGATGCGTTACACCAAGCATAAGGGAAAGTTACGGCGGTTTTTACGGTACCAGAATCTATAATACACGTAAATAATATAACGACTTTAGCGCATATATACCTAATCTAAAATAATGGGAAAATGCAGGGAGATAAATGTAGATGTACTAAGTAGTACTACTGTGTAGCGAAGGGTTGTAGACTGTCTACGTTTACGAAATACCCCGCAAGCCGCCGCAAGGGGGCGTGCGGCAGGGGGTGAGTAAGCCATCTCCAGGCATACATTCCCATATGCGTATGATAGAGTTCACATGGACAGAAGTTACTTACACGCAAATATTCCAATGACAAACGAAAAGACCTGCCATGCGGGAACAAAATCAATTAGCATTTAATTTTTTTAAACATGCCAGATAATATACATATATTCACTAGCTAGTTTAACTATTATCTCCAAGCTTGTGGTCATATTTATTTTTATCTCTAATTGTGTGTGGAAAAAATGACATGTCATCCGGTGCGGAAGAGAAGAAATACCCCCCGGACAAAGGCAGTCTGCAAGTGACGAGAGCCGGAGTCATCCCGTTCAGTCGTGAAATAAGTATAGCAAAAAAAATCCCCTTTGTCCATTTGCTACAAAGTGATCCTCAAAAAAGCCGCCAGAAATTCCCCATGATCTCGTCAAATAAGCGTGTGTTAGCGCAGTTATAAACGACGTATGAACGGTTCCTGAAATCACCAAATCAACCTAAAACATTTAATGATTTCTTGACATATCCCGTCTAAACATCAAGAAATAGACATTAATAAAATTAAAAGACGTGGATCTTGTAAAACAAACACATTACTCTCCTTGCCAATTGCCAATTAACTGTTTCCTCACGTTTTCGAATTTTGTTCGCTGTATCCATTTTGTGTCTGAGTTCAATTCCTTGTTTTTTGTTATATTTTGTTAAGATTTGATCATGACTTGTCTATTCACGAGGGTTAGTTATAGTAATTGTTAGAATTAGTTTATTTTTCTTAAGTGTAAATGTCATCATCATTGTTCATCCGTGTCACCAGTTAATCACCGCATCCGTCAGTAGTAATTAATTTGATTTTTGTGTCTATTCTCAGTTTTTGTGTCTCAAATGAAATTAAACAGTGTTAAAAAGAGTATTCGCTTGCCGTAACGTCAATTGACCGCGCATGACCTACCTTCTTGCGAACGAATTCTAATGAAATTTGCCGTACAAGAACCCCCAACCGAACTTTCTCGTATCTAGGCTC
>WURS02000011.1:7175397-7191172 GCA_011762765.2 Rhinocypha anisoptera | reverse complement strand
GAAATGACCCTTCTCCGTTTACGTTGAGTTGCAGTATCCATTTTATCCTCTTTTTTTATTGTCCAATTATCAGAAAATTAAATACAAATATAAGGATATGAGAAAATTCTTCCTCTTTGTCCTATAACGAGAGTATCGCTATAGCAATACTCTCATTATAAGCCATACTCACTATAGTTGACTTCTACTGTACTTTAATCAATGAATGCCATTAAAATCAAAGTGAATATTCCCAATTTTGTTGCAGTGTCATTAAGTTCTGTTTTTTTTCGTAAAAACAAAAGGTTACTTCTTCCGGGGACCAAAAAGGCTTTCGTAAAATCGTTATATTGAATTTATGTAGTATCAAATAATAACTCCATAAGAATAATTGAGGGACGGTTGGGACAGCTTCATCATAAAATCAAATTTTTCGTAAAATCGGAATACGTAAATTCGAGATTCTACTGTATTACCATTTAAGAATAATGGCAGGTCATTGACATAGAGCAAAAACAACAGAGGTCCCAGGATTGAACCTTGAGGAACACCTCTTTCTATCTCCTGGTAGGATGAGGTATGTTTTATCATGTTATCAGCTGTGTTAGTTACTGCTTGGGTTCTTTTTGAAAGGAAAGATCTAATGAGACTTAGAAATTCCTCTTATTTCATAGGAATGAATTTTCCTCAATAGAATATCATAGTCCACTGAGTCAAAGGCTTTAGCCATGTCATAAAAAATGCCAATAGTATTGAGATGCTGATCAAGGCCCTCAAGGACAGAGTCAATGAAATTATAATTGGCAAATTCAGCCGAAAGACCACCTATGAATCCAAACTGGGATTTTGATAATATATTGTTACTGTTTAAGAAAGACATAATCCTCTTTGAAATAACACTCCCCAATATTTTTGAGAAAGCTGATAGCTTTGATATGGATCGATATTTCCCACTACATGGAAATCATCCCAACGGGCTGAAATGTTTTAAATTAATTTTGTTAATTATCGATTCTATTTCCTTCTCACAGGTAGGATAAAGATATATATTATTTGAAACTGAGCTAAAATATGGATAGTTAACAGTATTACATTGAAAGACAGCTGACTTATTCAAAGGATTAAGAAAAAATGTGTTGAAGTTAGTAGCTATCAGTTCTGGATCCAAGACGAGAAAATTGTTGTGAATAAATGCATTGGCTGATTTAGTCTTCCTACTTTTTCCATAGATGTTATTGATTATATTCCAGACTGCTTTAGAATTATTATCTGAGGAAGATATTGAATTAATATTGAATAATCTTTTGGTGGTAGTGACTACTCTTGAGCAGTACTTATTGTAGTTAATATATTGCTCTTTGATTTCCTTATCTTTGGTAGCTTTATAGGATGACCATAAAGATTTTATAGTTTGTGAGTTTCAGATAATTTCTGCAGTCAGCCAGGTTTTATTTTGAGATATGTTTGATTTAATTATTACAGTAGAAGTCCGCTTTAACGAGAGCTGATAAATGATGAAGTAGTTGTATCAATCCATCTGCAAATGCTAAATGAAGTAGTTGTATCAATCCATCTGCAAATGCATTGAAAATAGATCGTTTCAATAAAAATATTTTAAAATATCGTCACCAAAAGTCATGCATTCGTAACTAATGTACGTCATGCATTGGTATTATCTTTGGCTATGTTTCGTGAACAATCATAGATAAGTTATGGCCTGCAGTGTACCGAGTCCCAAGTAGTTAATTTTAGAGCATTGCAAAAATCCTCAACATTATCTGGGGAGAAAAACCTTTTCCTAGAGAAGGATGTTTTGGTGGATACGACTGAGGCAATAGGTACATTTATAATTGTCATTATGGCATTATGGTCCGAAAGATGGGACTCAACAGCAGCCCCGCTTTCAAATTGTAAGTTACAGAATATATTATCAATGATAGAAGCAGAGCGACATGTTTGTCTTGAGGGAGCAAATATTGTTTGCTTAATATCAAAAGCTGAGACCATGTCCAACAAAGAGGTGCCTCATACTATTGACATGTCCAAAATCAACACTAAAATTTCCACAAATAATAATATAATTGTTTTTATGGAGATATTTCTCCAAAAACACAACCAAATTGTCGAAAAATAGAGAAAAATTGCCAGAAGGAGATTTATAGATATTAACTACATAAATATGATAATTTTCAATCACCAAGTCCATCTCACAGCACTCAAAATCCACATCATGGTAATAATCAACAGCTAAATTCGAAATGGAGACATTTAGCCCATATCTTACATACACTAAAACACCACCACACTTCTTGGATTGTCTGCAGGAAGATGCAGCAATGAAATAACCATCAATATTATTAGTTTTAAATAATAATTATTATTAATTTAATAATTATAATATATATATATATGTATCTTAATAATTACAGATGAGAAAACATGAAGCAACTAAATGTTCAACTTGAATAGTTTTTCAAAGTTTTGATTACATATTTACTCTACCGCTTCTTTCTCTCTCAATTCACCCAATTCTTAGCTACATTCAAGTGAACGAAGGTACCTCTCTCAAATGCTTTGAACCCTATGTCTCTCTGCCACCACTCAAACCTTCCACCGAAATGATACTTTGCTGATGTCACTTCCTGAATGTGACAATGAGTACCTCTAACCCAGGATACAGAGTGGTGGGCTGGAACCTGACCCTAGACATCTCTTTTGTGACAGGTGGGGATACTGTAGGGGAGGGGAGACACTCCCTTACCTGGTGTGCACGGCATATCAAATCCAAGTCATGTCGATCCAGGAATTTACTCACTACATCGGAACCAAAGGTAAACGAAACACCACGATCATTTTCACCCCAACCCTGAACATCCTTGTCCGGATCGGACCAAAGCAGATCACACAGGAGACCTGAAAAGGGAGGCATGGAAGATTAAGGCCTGTCCACATGCATGCATTGATCACATCATCCCCTCATCTTGTCCTGCACATTACGTCATCAGTGGAGGGCACTGTTTGTAGTTCTCAAACAACATCATACAGCATTACTTTGGATAAGAACTTTTTTCACTGCATTTCAGTACTTTCTGAATGATAATGGATGTTTACCACTTATAATATCATTCTCAGCAAGCATTTATTTCAAATAAATGAATAACCACTTCTAACCCAGGGGTTACCAACCTTTTTTTTTAACTTGCAAAAGCAAAAATATATATTCTACAATCTGACCATCTCACTTTCCACACAAATAACCAGTAATCCCCCCCTGCAAAACTCACCCCTTCCATCCCATCCTCTTCTCCCAAGGTGTGCAAGTCCCCAAAAACCTTCTTGTATTGCACCTGAAGATGCTACAGTGTAGAAATGTTGGTTGCCCATAATAAAATTATTTCCATGGAAAAGCCCAAGTTTTATTTAAACTCTATCTTCCTATGCACATAATGGACTTACACAAAGCATCTCCCTCTACTACTACATATCTAAGTCACTTGTGACCCCTATATATTTGCAGTAGGAACAACATTAGAAATAAAAGCATTTTAATGAGATACATTTTATCTCATGCATAAACTGAGACATTATAAATAATGACAAAATACAATGAACTGATAAAAATGAAAATATTTAATGTGAAACCTGGCTTTGGATATTGAATAAAATTTCATCAAGATTTAGTAATACCTCTGAAATTACAGATTGAAAATCTGGTTCTAACTCATGTTGTAGTAACTATAATATCATGTGATTTCTTCTCACTCTCTTGTGCACCCTCAAACATCTTCTGAGGCCGCAAGGGGCAGGCAAGCCCTCAGGAGTCCCTGTCACGGGTGAAATTTGTCTTTAACACATTAACCCTTTCATGCCGAACAACCGATTCATCAGGAGTTCATAATCATTCCCCCAGTACGGACAACCTTTTTATTTTGGTAATTTTTCCTTTATTTTGTCTTACACTCGTATGCAGGGGTTGCATACCAGTTTAGGGCTCCGGTGTGAAAGGGTTAAAGGAAGAGGTATGGTACAAAATTCTCAAAAGATTATGAGAGAAATATGTCATTAATTTATTAATGATTAAGAAATAGAAAATCTAGTGAATAAAAGAAGTGATTGTTGATTTTATTATCATAATTACAAAGAAGGGGAAACGAAATTTTCCATGGATTTTTATAGTGTTTGCATTCGTGTGTTTGCCGACAAAACTTCCTGACTTTGTACGATCCATCACTTCTGCTCTTAACTATGATATTCACAGTTCAAATGGGAAAGGTAATTCGTATGAAATAACCTTCCCCAAGATTGTTAATAGATAACACAGTAGAGCTCATGATCATCCATCCTCTTCTCTCCTGAATGATTTAATATTCACCTTTTTCTGTAGTGCACAATGCCTTTTTGCAATGGTCACCACTTCAAAATAACATTCGCCCATCCAAAGTAAGGCTCATATGAATTATGTCCAGGAAGATCAAGACATGAATGATTTGAAAAGAACATTCAGTATATACAATGTCTCATCAAAGTTATACAAACAGGGTAAGTCATTTCAAATTTGTGGAGAATATTACAAGGGGAAAATGCCTTTTTATTTTTTCATAAGAAACAAGGTGGCAAGGAATGACATCTAAATGACAAAGAAATGGTTCTCAGATTTTCGTCTTAAGATGAGAGATATTAATTTTAATACTAATGACTTTGTGCATTCCAAGTTCATATGAAATGGTAGCCTTTGATATGGAATAGTTTTCAGTATCAGAGTTAAAAATAACTTTGTCCCTGTCATGGAATTTAACCTTACTGTTTCAAGTTTACGGAGTCTATAGTATTAAAATCTTGAAAACAAAATAAACCATTAATGAGGAGTATAGTATATCATGGCATCTATGCAATCATCTTAAGTCATTAAGAGAACTATACAAATCTCTCCTTAGTAGGTATGGTTGAAGTCTCTCAGAATATTTTGGGCTAATTACGTTATCCTTTCTCCTTTCAAGACCTCCTATCATGAAGACTTTCAAGGACTTGTTAACCTTGGACTTCATAGACAACATCATTGGTTGCATTGGTTAAGTTTATGAATCTAAGGAATATCCACACACTATCATGAAATTAAACAAAACATGCAGCTGCTGAGAAAAAATGTATGCTCTTTATGATTTGAATGGCTGGTCAGCACTCTTATGTACACTAAAACTCCATTAAAACAAGAACTGATCAATGGCATTTTTGTTAATAAAAGAATTAGTGGAATTAGCATCAGAGCAGCAGAGTAGAAAGAGTCAAAATTCTGGAGTGCTATTTCAAGTCTGGTCAGCACTAATATCAGGCTCTATAAACCAATAAGGATGGAAGTTGAAGCCCAAGAGGGTCTCCAAAAATATTATGTTTCTACTGGAAGTACAGATATTATCATTCATAGTTTAACCAAAAATAACGACAAAAACATGATAACAGTGACTTCCCTGCAGTAGAGGATGTGCTATGCCATGTAAAGTTAAAGTGGTAGAGATGTTAAAGCCAAGTATAAATTACAACTCTCTATGCATGCCTTTGCTTGAATTTCTCTTACAAAATCTGACGAAAATTCACAATACTGTGGTTTCCCCCATTTTTAGGAGTTGTGAAATTGGCTCAGTGGTCATCAAGTGACAAACAAGCAAAGCAATATTTTGGACTCTTTATGGTATAAAATTCGCTGAGGAGGTCGTCAAGCTGGTGAAATACCATAATGAAACAGAATTAAGGTAGTAACTTTTATGTATTTTCACAGAACAAATTTTTTCGAAATTACATAAAAGTTACTATCTGTTGTTTCTAGCCCTTGTTTCTTTATGAAATCTGACACTAGCCACTTGGGGGTTGGACACCTAAAATACCTGATGTAATGAATACATAACCTGAGATTTTATTTACACAAAATGAGGATGTTTTATGATCAGGAACACAGTTATTTAGTAAACATGAAAAAATTACTAAATTCCACGAGGAGAAATAAACGCACAAACCTGTGTCTGGAACGTCTGTTGGCCTCATTATCCTCCTTATCTGCTCCATGCCTTGTAAGTCTGGACTAAGTCCTCCATGACAACAAAATATTTTCTCATCAATTATAGCAGCAATCGGCAGACAATTAAAGCAATCAGTGAACGTTTTCCACAGTTTGATGTTATACCTTCTTTTGCCTTGAAAGATAATTAGCACGGTGTCAAATGTTACTGTTTCACAACAATATGTAAAAGAATCACCACAAGCCTCCTAACACACTACATTTACACGTCAACTTGTTAATTAAAAGGAAATTGTTTTAACTATATACGTAATTCACAGACTAAATAAACAAGTTTGAAAATTGTCAGATACTCTGTTAATGAGTTGACCAATTCATGTCAAAACAGTGAATCCATAATTTTTTTAAGTATTAAACGTGATTCGTAATTTTATAACTTAAATTATTTTGCAGCCTATCGATAATCCAAAACTCCCAAAAATACTTACATTCATCGTAGAAACCATATATTCTGTTGATACTTGCACATTCATGATTACCTCTTAAAAGAAAAAAATTCTCAGGATATTTGATTTTGTACGCAAGTAATAAGCATATAGTTTCTAATGACTGTTTTCCGCGATCAACGTAGTCCCCAAGAAATAAATAGTTTGCTTCTGGTGGAAACCCACCATACTCAAATAATCGTAGCAAATCAGTATATTGGCCGTGTATATCGCCTGCAATTGAATTAAACAGTTTAATCATCAATTTTTAAGAAACCAATTAAATACTGATATGAAAGTACCAAATAAAGGGAATAATAACTTACCGCATATTTTAAGCGGTGCTTCCAACTCCAACAAAATTGGCTGTTGCAGAAAGATTTCTCGAGATTTCAAACAAAGTCCTCGAACCTCCGCCTCTGTCATCTGCACCGATTTTCCAGGACGGCATCCTCTCACTAGAATAGAATAATCAGGTAGTTGATATGTTGGTCCAACGCTAATGAAATGAATTCCACTCCGGTGATAAAAAAAAACATAGTATTACATTATCGTATTTTTCAAGACCTCATATAAACTTTTGAGATCTTTGAAGTTTTAGATTCTCAATTTAAGAATTTTAGGGCATTAAATTAGTAAAATTCATTCGTAATTGGATTTTCCCTTAACTATCAAAAAACAAAACAAATACTGACGTTAAAAGAAGAGCTTACAAGCAGCATTTATCAACATGAATTCCATTTGTATTAACAACCACTTTCTTATATGATGTCTAAATATAGCAAATAACGACTATGATGAAGAATTTTAATAGTATTTTACCTTCTAAAAGCCGCTGTATAAGGCTATCTATGTTCAGCTCGATGTCTGCCATCTCAATGTGCGCATTCAGGGGGAGTAGCGTAGTAGTACTTTAGTCGAGTAGCGGTAGCGGTTGAGCTGGATTGGACTTCCGCTACGTCGCGACTGGTCGCGACTGTTGAGATCGAGTCGTTCCGAATTGAGGAAGAGATAATTTCGAGCTAACTATATGGCGGGCGGCAACGAAATATATGCCTGCCAACTTGCGAAATACACAGGATAAAACTAAAATTGCTAGTAGAAAGATATATTATGGAGATAAAAAAGAATTTCACAAAACGAAAATCGAGAGATAATTATCATTAGAAGGAATTTAAATAAAAAAGATATTTTGGTCATTAAACGTATCGTTTCTTGGGCTTAGGATTACCAAGAACTATAACGTTTTACTCTGCACGAGAGTATGATATAAAAGAAATATGCACATCTTTCATTACAGAAAAGAAAAAATTTATTGCTGCATGATAATGATTATTATGTTTGGGATTATTATGATGTTTTCAGGATGTTAGGAACACCCGCTGTGTAACGTGTGTAACAATGTATGGAAAACGACTGCCGGAATCGTTGAGGAAATCACGTGATTTTGGCTGTCACATCAACTTGGAATCCATATTGATTTTTTTATTTATATTTACCCATTAATGTGCACAAAACACAGCACTGATAATAGTAAGATACCTGTAATCAATGCCTTATTATACCTGATTCCATCTATTACACCTCAGTAAACAATCAAGGAATATTTATATACATAAAAGGGCTGAATTCGGCTTTCAAATATAACCAGAATAATGATTCTTGAAAGGCAAACCATAAGGTATACAAGAATGTTAGGCATTTTGCTACTTTTAATGGTCCTCATTGTGCCTCCGTCTTCCTCTTCCAAGCAGCAGTTTACAACTTAGTTCACAGCAAAGTACTGTCTGGAGTTTTCAAAAGAATCGAATCTATAGAAAGGAAAATTTTTATAGCTGGCTCATAAAATTTTATCTATAGGTGTTAACATGGGATTGGATCCCTTGTAATAAACTGTAGTGTGCTCTGGAAAAACCAGATATTGACAATGATATGAATTACATTCAATTTAACTTGACAAGTCAATGAAGAACAATAGTATCATCTTCATTAAGGTACTTCTTTGAGTTTAATTTTTACTTCATCTTATGTTCCTTGAGAATGCTTTTGAGAAGGGGTACTAAGGTCTGAATTGATGACATAGAAGAATTTCTTTATTTATGTGGGCTTGCACACATTTTTGCAGGATAGAATTAATTACAGACTTTTATCTTCCCAATTAACATTCCTTTAATACTCAAGATATTGATTTATATATTTAACGAAAATGCCTGATTATTATCCTAAACCAGCTATTTGGGTCTGCAATCACTGTTAGCATGCAACCGAACTTTCTTCTACTTCTTTTATTCCTTGAGTCATTCTTGAAAGTCAAACTTAAAAATAAAGCACAGCAATACTATACCACTGGTTAGTTGTTCATATGTTAAAATTTGAAAAATTGTTGAAAGCAGAGACATCAGGAGAATTTCTTTTGTATAAATATTTCCTTGGTGACAATTTTGTAAAAGATCTATCATGAAATAATAGAGTGGTTTTGGAAATTTATTCTGCCTTAAGTATCTGAATACTTCATAAATATCTTTTCACTTATTGGATTAAGATACTGGAGTTGGAATCTTGGGGAGGAATCCCTCTGTGAATTTTTGGAAGAATAGTTCAATTTCCACTGATTTATAAGATGTCTGCAATTGATTACAAACACAGTATTTTATCCGAATAGCCACACGAAGTAGTCTATAATGACGTGTCAAAGGAATACTGATGTAAAAACAATTTCTTGGTTATAAAAATAATCTGGTTAGGTATTTGAACTGGTGTACGTCACATGAATTTATGCCATAAAAGCCGTAAGTTCAATAATCTTAGGAATAAAAAACACTTGCAATTTCTACCGACTTTAAGATTAAAGTGAAAATTGCAAGTGTTTCCTATTACTAAGATTATCATTCCTACTGTATCTCGCCTGACTATATCGTTTATCTATGAGTTGAATGTTGCCCTTTGAACTTAGGATTACAGTGTAAATATTGTAAGGGCATGTTCCCTTTACCATAATGTTAATGCTGCTCTACATGACACAAGCATGGCATGTACAGTAATTTCCAAAATGTGCCAAACCCTTTCTTTAAATCATAAAAGTATTGTATCAAATAGTTACCAGGTTTAAAGACAAATGTAAAAATCATGGAGTGAAATGATATACTTTGGTATTAATGATGAAATGCAAATAATGATTCATTATGTTTATAGATAGATACACACACATATACATGTCTACATTAAATTTATTAAGCAGAAAATAGATACAGAAGGATGTAAAATACATACATATATAAAAGTAAAAATTTCACCTATGTATAATTACAGATGGTTATTTATGCTAGATAAAATAACATAAATTGGTAAGTTATGTTACCAGTCATATGAGTACAAAGATATATTATTTTTGCATTCTTTGGTTGAGTTTAAGGTTTCTTTTCCTGACATGAATAATGAACAATATCACCATTTGGATACCTTGCAAAAGCACTGAAAAAGATTGAATAAAAATTAGCTCATTTCAACAAAGCAAAATAAATATATTGCTACATAAATATTTATCACAAATAAATTGCTACATATGTATATTTATCTATTATAATGAATAAGATTTCATGAAAAACACATAAGATAACTAATAATAAAGGATTACAAGGAAAATTTCAGACGACATAATTTGAAAATCAAATAAACATTTTATCCAGAGAATAAGGGGAAGTATGAACTAAAATTTACATAAAATCTGACTCATTTGGCTAATTAACACTATTTTAACCAAAGTTTCTATTGCATCAAAATTTACATTTTAGGCTTCACAACATTGTTTTTATCATTCCAGATATTTTTTTGAGTGCTCTAAAAAAATCTATTGTAAAGAAGTTCTTATAAAAAATTGTAGTTAGTTTTTTGGGATCATGTCGTCAATAGAAAGTAATATTCTTTCTATAACCTGTGATATAGCAGAAATTGTTCACCTTCCATGCATAAACGCATGCTGATTTCCTGAGAGAAGATTGTACTTGTGGGTTGCCGATAATAATCAGATATGATACTAAACGAGCGTAAACAATTCTTTAAAAAATTTTAGAGAAGGAGTTTGGAAGAGTAATAGGTCTGTAATTGTTCAGGTCGTCTACACCCCCTTTGTTCTTGTAAAGAGGAACAATCTTGGACACTTTTGGAGAAGCTGGAAAGATGCCAAGTCTCAGAGATTCATTCACCAAGTGTATGTGTATGAATTTGTATGTAAACTATCAAAAATTACTGAGGATCAAACAATGTATATACTACCTTTTGTCATTGACCCACACTTGAATTGGGATGGACATAATGTTGATGTAGTATTTAATAAATTATCAAGGGTTTTGTACTTGCTAAGAAAACTAAAAAGGCAAATATCACACGAATATCTTCGTAATGCATATTATGCTTTTTTTCATTCCCATATTCTATATGGACTGAAACTATGAGACATTGCAAAGGGCAGCAAAAATGTGCTTTTACTACAAAAGAAGGCCATTTGTGTAATTAATAATGCTTCATATAATGAGCATTGTTGACCCCTATTTGTAAGTAGTGGGATCATGACTGTATACTCCCATTACTATTATACACAAATATTAGATGTGAAAGATAACCTCGATAGTCTATTAAATATAACTGATGTTTATAACTACAATACAAGAAACAAATTGCAGCTGGACAACGAATTTTGCAGACTGACTAAAACCCAACATGCTCATAGATAGAAGAGCATTAAATTATTTAATAAATTACCGGTGACAGCAAGGACTCTCAGTAATGTGACTTTTAAATATAAATTGCATGCATGATTGTCATTTATACCAGTTTATTCTTTGCAGTTTCTAAAACTCCATAACTTTTTAAAGAGAGAGAGTACCATTTGGTTGATGAATTTCTTAATGACTGGTGAAATATGGTGAAATCGACGTCTTACATTTTATGTAAAGTCAAATTTTTAGACAAATAAATTATTATTATTACTTAGCAGGCTTTTCATCGATTCCATCAGTGAATTGATATTTTATGCTTTAAGATTTTCATGTTGCACTATAAATTGAACTTTACCCTCTTCATACTTTTGTATCACTTCTCACTACCACTTCTGCCAGGATTATTACTGGCAGAAGAATTATATTACTACTATTAGAATTGCTATTTGGGTCTACCCCAAAGTCTATCCATTGTACAAACTAATTCTGCTTTATGAGATATTCAATTCTAACGTATTGTTAAGAATTAAATTATTCTTTTTCCTTTACAGTTTCATTTCCCCAGTCAGAAATTCCTATTTTGGCCTCCTCCAACCATGACATTTTAAGTCACATATGATAAGATTCTTAACCTCTATTATTTCAGTGAGGGTAGTTTCCTTCATTTGCCCTTCATACTTATTTTTTAAATCCTTTTCAGTGTTTGACTAACCACTCTAATACTCTTATCTCTAGTCTGATATTACATCATCAACTATGTTATCATCTTGTCATTTACTAATTGTGCCATCATGTGTTTAACAATTAATAAGTCATCTGCTCCACATTTTGCATTTCACTGACTACTAATAAGTATAAATCTGTCATAGCCACTTTGCATATCTTATCATTTTCTAGATCCAGGACTGGTAACACAGGTGATGGTTTAAACATAAGTAACCTATAAAAGCTTACCTTTGGTTACCAAACCTTTTCTTGCAAACTGGACAAACATTGAAGTCAGTCATTACAATACTTTGTGACTCATGATAGAGTTTTGATTCTTTGACCTGTAAAGAAAAAATAGTCCCATAAGATTTTCAACTAAAATATGATGACGACCAACCTCACATAACTATTTAATTTAGTTCACAGATGATACAAATAACCAATTCAAGGTACAGGAGTTAAAATTGAGTGGAAGTGAGGAAATTGGAGGAAAATCACGCACTGCATTTGAACAAATCTAAGTCAACTTTTTTTTCCATTCAGAACTTTTGGATAAAAAAAGGTTTGTCTTACAAACACGAGGCAGATCCTCAAATTCAACTAATTGAAATGTCTAGATATTATCAGTGTACAAAGTGGAAGGTTATCAGAGTTTCAACTTTCTGTATCGTCATCTATGGACGTTTCAGTTCCCTTGTGTCACCCCATACATCCTCCATATTTTTCTGTCATTCCAGTTGCATTCCTCCTCAATCTGTCACCAATCCCAACCTCTCCCCCCCAGGTACTTTTTAACTTGGCCTGTCAACTCGGACTTCCACTATCCTCGGACTTCCACTTGATCTCTCCCCCTTTCTTCTATTCCTCCTTTTGCCATTTTCGCCCTTGTGGTGACTGATGTGTGGGCCAGTCCATTAACTTGATGATACAATACTTTTTTTTTTAGCCAAATGCAACCTTGTTTTCTTGATTTCATCATCCAAATGCTTCAACAAGTTAATATAATACTTTCCTTTTTGAAGAGAGTCAATAACAATTACGTCATACACATACCAGAAAACTGAAACCATGACATTTCAAGCAACTGGAACTGTCTTCACCTTCTTTGTATCCAATTCTTCCTTCCTGTACATTGTTATTTCATCTCCGGTGTGAAGTGATGGACCCATGTTTCAGCTATGTTTATGAATCATCGTAGAAGCTCTTCTTTATTACTCTTAAACATCATCAAACACTCAACTGCAACATCTTCACAATTGTAAGAGGTGGCCTGTAATTGTATCCGGATGCCATGAGCCACCATAAAGGAGGGGAGGGGAGGGAAGTCTCAAGGCTGAGACAGTGAAAAAGTCAGTCACATGCCAAATGTAGTGAAGTACAGGATAAAACATGCGTCAGCCCAAGGTGTCTTAGTTCTTTTCTTGGCATGCCCTCCTTCGATGGACCTTTGTCGACATCCAAGCCTTACACAATGCTGTTTATGTTCCATTATGAACAAACATGTGGCACCCAACTTGAGCACAGCATTCTTGTGTCGAAAGATTTGGTCAATATGCGACGTATATCACTTGACCTTTTTGACCTCCTCCATTCTCAACCCATGCCCAACCAGAGCATGACCAATTTCGACAAAAATTGTCATCATCTACGATTATATCCACCAGATGATGATGATTGTAGTCAAAACTGGTCTTCAGCGCGTTTGCAAAGTTTTCAGTGATTCTTTATTTTGTAGAAATATACAAAGCGATAATTTCTATATTCTTCCTTCTTTTGTCCCTTCCAGTTATCTCATCTCTGCTTTCCATATGTATCTGCATAAAATTTGATACTTAATTCTTTTATGTTTTATTTCTAAGATTAGTTATTATTCAAACATATTATATTTTCTTTATGGAATTCCATAGAAAGGGGATCATCTTAGAATCCATTTCATCTTAAATTCATACAAATACTGTATATTCAGAATACAAATCATATAATCACATATCCTATAAATATTCCATTAATAGAATACTTCATTGTTCCATGGCTTAGGATTTTTTCTAGTACTGAAAACATTACCATCCTGATTATAATTGTAGACTAGCCCTCAATGTGAAGTATGACACTGGACATCATGATTTGGTTTTACATAGAATAGTAACTGTTGCTCAGTTTCTTATTGTGGAACTGCACTTTAATTTCCTCAGATGTATTTACCATGCCAAATTTCATTCCAAATTCTCATACCACATATCATTAGTCTGATTTTCTAAAATGGATATAACAGAAATTTGAAATTTCAAAAACACGTCACAACGTGAATGCTAAAGTCAAATTCTCGGAAAACACTAAGAAATATTTTCTGGCAGGGATAACAATTTCCCTCCAAGCACTTAGAATTGTGTCCTGGGGTGACTTGATAATGGAATATGTTACACAATTGAATGAGATTGTAGTGGCATACAATGATTTATTATTATTTAATATGACCTATGAAAGTTACCTATGTGGGGCCTTGAAAAATTAAATAACAAGCAATCATTTCATCGTGGAACTAGGTGCCTTAACAGTTCCTTCACTGATTAAAATTTAAATTAATCATTCAATTTCAAAAAATTGAAAATATTCTCATAGGAAATTCTAATGTATTATACTTTGTAATACTTTATTTTTAATAGTTGCAGGTAAAGTAAATAAATTATCAGCTGAAAGCCTATTTTATATGGAATTCATGTTTTCATAGCTCTCTTTTTGATCCTATTTTGCAAAGTAAACGCCAAAACTAGGATTAACGTGAAGTGAAAAGATATCAGTGTTGTATTTTACAAATTCATAATGACAAAATGCTTGTTTCTGCTTATTAATCATAGTCATTTTTATTCATCCAAAATGTTGCAGGCAACATAGACATAATTAATTAACTTAAATGCTTAGTGAGATTTTGCTGCAATAGAAATTTTTACCATGTTAGAACATATATGTAATATAATTATTTCATTCCCACTCATATAATACTGCAAACATAGGCATTATAGCCTTAATGTGAGTTAAGAAGCAAATTTTCATGTCAATTTACTTTTTAGAATCCGTAGTGGAAGCTTTTGGTGTTCCTCTTAGCCAACCCTTTTAGTTGCATGGTGCTAAAATGAATGGCTATAATATCTTTGAGTTGCTCAATATTGCAGAGTGACAGGAAGTGGAAATAATCAATGGAAGAGTTTGTAAAAGGGGTTCATAGTTATGAATAACATGGCTATTACATTCTGCTTGATCAAAGACCAGTACCATAGTAATGTTTTCAGATGAAGAAATACACGCCATAAAAATATGCATTCATATTGAAGTTTTTAAAAATTTACTATTCTCATCTATGATACACATAACTGTTTTTGGTGACACAGGCATGACTAAGGGAACCTGAATTCCTTGGGAACAAATGGAAGAAGGAAAAGAAAAAATTATTCACCTGCATATGCTCAGCTGAAAGGAGACCTCTTAACACCTGTGCATTTCTCCTGTCATTTAATACTTCATGCAGGCTTGTTTCCACAAACCTCTTAACTTTCCATAAAGGAACATCATCTGGTAACACGCTTAAAGCCTATGATGGAAAAGAGAACATAGAAATGTTTATTTGGCAGTCAGTAATAATGCTAAATTTATAAGTATATAAAAAAAGTATATATAAAAATAATTTTTTATGTTTAGTAACAGGAAGATATTCAAGAAAGATGGAAGGAGTAGGTATGTGGAGGAAATCTATAATATGGAGAACACACCCTTGAACTTAGATGTAGAAAGAGAACCTGAAGTACTAGGGCGGTTAGATAAGTCAGTGACTTTTTGAATAAAACAAATTTTTTTCTGCAAATAAACATTTTATTTTTCTACAT
>WURS02000011.1:7149921-7175297 GCA_011762765.2 Rhinocypha anisoptera | reverse complement strand
GTGGCGTAGGTGCGGGCCGGCGGGTGGGTGGGGGCGGGGGGGGGGGGGGGGGGGCGGGGGGGGGGGGGGAGGCGAAGGGTGGCACTCCTGCCCTGCCGTATTGATTCCCCCCACTCTTTCTCTCCCTCTCTGTGTTGTAGATGCCTCGTCGTTCGTCTGTTTGGGGGGGGAGGGGGGGTGGCGGCGAAACCGATATTTACTATTGCATCCCGTGATATGACGACTCTCCCCACACTCGCCCGCCTCGGCCCACGGGGGGTCGCCGCGACGCACCCCTCCCCCCCCCCCTCCTTGGACCTTCGTGTTCCGGCCTCCGAGCGGCGGCGTCTCGCGGGTGTCGTGAGCGGAGGACCGCGCCCCTTTTAGCCGAGGGGCGCGCACCCAAAAAAGACGCACGCAAAAGAAACCCCCTCGACCCCCCCCCCCCCATACGGAAGGTTTTTCCAGGGGTAAAACCATTGGGAGTCGATTTGTAATATTGCTGCCGACAGAAAACTTTGATGACATTTTTCTCTCCTGTTGGTAATTTATTTGTTACTAGTTAATACTGTGCAAAATCATGATTGTGTAAAAAAAATGGTTTTTCCTGTAAATATTAGATAAATCGAGTTAGAATAAGGGCTCTTTTTTTATTTTTTCGAAAAGCGAAACCGTCCACAAACAACATTTTAGCATGGCCTTCTCGTTCTCACAATAAAGTGGAGATTGACAACAGTGTGAACTTTGACTACGTACGACGAAGAGAAAAAGTTGTCTGACATTTTTTTTACAACTTTTAAAAAATTTTAAGAGCACAAGGGCTCTTCTTCGTTGTGTGAACGAGCAAGTAATGCTAAAATGCTGAGTTTTTGGACGAATTTATTACCTAAAAGAACTCAAGGCTTGACAAACCTTGAATTGAAGAATTAAAGAATTAGTTCAGATGATGTTGAATTTTAATGCCAACATTGTGGTTTTACAGAGGCCTTAAGTTCCAGGTTTTGCGCCGGAAGGCGACAAAAGGGCATTTCATTTGTTCGTGTCCGGAAAACATTTCAAGAAAAGGCGATAAAATGTTTTGCCTTATACCACACAACACCGCACAAATCGAGCTAAAATTTGGTATCAATTACGCTGAGATTGATTTTCCCGCTTTCTTGTCATACAAGTTTAAGCTCGAGTATCCATAATTTTTATTCCGATAGTAATTCTTGTATTCACATGTAGCGGCCAACGGTAGGTGTTCACTTCATGATGCCGTGCCACGGAGAAACCCGGGTCTTGAGAATAAATAATTATTTGATTTGTGAAATTGCAGTGTTTTTCTTCTCTTCTTCGAGATGAAAGAATTTCACAGTATTAAACCGAAAACTATCTCTGGTTCCGATAGTAAGTTGCACTCGATCTAATTCCACTGAGCCTACCTCGTGCAGGTCCCACACAGTCGCAGCGTATTGTAGTTGTGGTCCCAACCAGTGTAATATGTCATCTCCCTCTTAACTTCTCATTACATTTTCCAAGTATCAAGAGTTGCGGAAACAGGAAGGAGAGACTCGATAGTGTGCTTCGGCATAACGATCGCCCCGGACGTGACGAAATGGGGAAACGGCACGGTGAACAAGTGTAAAAAGAATAAAGTTGGCATTCGTCAAAAGAATTAAATGAACGAATGGAAGTTATCAAGAAAAACTTAACTTTGCGAATCCGCCAGGAAAGTAAAAAGGGTTTTGTTGAATTTCACTCGTGAGCCACGAATGTTAAAATCTGCAATTTTCCACGAAGTTTACTCTGGAAAATTACCATTTTAATACCTATTCATTATGTTCATGTTCCACCGAATCACATCTGAAACTTGACCGTTTTGTGTTCCCTCGTGAGGTCCCACACTTGTGGTGCATGAGACCCGCTTATGCGAAGACCCGAGGGGGAACAAAGGCCATGCATATATATTTAAGACCATGCATATATACTACAAGGAGAAAATGTTCGATTGGAAAAATCAATCATGAATATATTGACACTGGAGAAAAGAGCTCTTCTCAAGTCAAAGAAATACAGTTTCCTTTACTTTGAAATACTGGTACCATAATCATTTCTCAGTTATATCTAAAATGTCATTCTCATATAATCACTCCAGAAAAAAATCACTGTAATTATATTACAGAGTTAACTATGTCTGCTCTGTTGCATCATTTTAAAGTTGTGTAAATGCATGCCAAAAGCCCTTCCTTTGCTAGTTGTTTGTTTTACAATCATCTTCTGGAAAACATTAAATCAACATTCATTTGTATTTGCTTAAAAGGGAACTTAAAAAACTTCTTATTGTAAATATATTCTACTCTGTATATGAATTTCTAGAGCATCACATTGAACACAAAACTCCTAGAGTGCCTTTTTTGTGATTAACTGTTTCCTTGTGATATTTTGTTTTGACTTTTTTATTTGTTTTTCCCCTCTCTTAAGTGTAATTTAATGTGAAATATCCTATATTTGTTTACACAAATCCTGTGTATGAAAATGAGCATTATTGTGTTCAAACATACTATATTTTTCACAGATTTTATGTAGTATGAACATTTACTTTCACAAAGAAATTGTATTAAAGATCTGCCAAAAGTGACTTCACAGGTGACTAGGAGACTGAATTTATGAGTATATATTTGTATTGTACAGAATATTTATGCTGCAAAAATGTACAAATGTTGACCCTTTTATACTTATAAGGCTTATTTTGACATCAATTTTTCTGTTTGGTTGGTCATATATGCACAAGTCTTTTTGTTAAATTAACTAATTGGAAACCGTGTTGGAAATATGAGGTAGTTAATCCACCAAGCCAATTTTTATTGCTGTTGTCAATTTATAATTTGGTATGTTGTTGGAAATAAATATATTTTAATGTTTTAAATGAGCACTTATTGATTTTTCTTTTCACACAACTCTATGTAAATTGCTTCTGGATACAAATAAGTCATTTCCCCAGGTTGAAGGCAAATTAGATTTATTTTGGATTATGATTCATACCATTCATGGTTTCAAACAACTGTGACTTAATAGACTGTTACTCTAATGGTTTGAAAAAGTAAAAAAAACATATAGTGGTTCTGAGGGTAAAGATGTGGAAAAGTAATTTTAGTTAATATGTGAAAGTGATCCACTTGTAGAAGGTAAACAAGGTCTTGTAAGTAATTAAGCATTGGCAAATACTAGACCAAATCATGAAGTACTTATTTAATTACTTTGTTTGTCCAGAGATCAAGTAGTTATGATTTGTTACCAGGACATTTCCAATAGAAATATAATACCTATATGTAATAGGAACTGTACAAAAATTCATCAATAGAGTAAAACATTTCACATTTTAGGTACCTTAATAAATTATTTGAAACACTATTTTAGAATTCTTTTTGTGACACATTTCCCTGTCACTTCCAACATTCTCTCCAACAGTATCCTCCAACAACCTATTGTATCTCTGGTCCCTCTTCCTTTTCTGAAACCAAACTTCTTTATTTTAAATATTTTCTATAGTTCTACTTCATTTTCTCCCATATTCTCCTCAGTAATCCTGGTGCAGCCTTGGTATTATGTCACATGAAACTAGCTGTTTTTCTGTACCTTCTCCAGAGGTCACGGTAGCCCAGTGGGTAGAATGCTTGGTTACTGACTGGGGGACCCGGGTTTGTATAAGTTTCCTGTGTAACTCTTTCTGTTCTGACCATTATGTTCAGGCCATCCATATATCCTAATCTCTGGCTCAGTTTGTGTAGAGTTTGCATCTGTTGGCAGATGCCTTATGTCATTCTAATGCTAGGAGAGAATAGGTGTAAGTCCTTTTCCTAGTCTGTTTTGTTATGAAGTGGTCTGTTAATTCCCCCTAAGTTCTTCTTACTCCTGATACTTGGTTCTTCTTACTCCTGTTACTTGGTTCCTCTCTGTCATTCTAATAAGGCAGATCAGTTTTGGAGATATTCCTAGGGTTTTTATTCTGCTATACAGCTTCTCCCCATCAATGCCATCATAGGCTTGTTTGAAATCCTCAAATATTTAGTATTCATTTATATTAAACTCAAAGAATTTTTCCAGGATCTGCTTCATGGTGAATAATTGGTCTACTATTGATCATCCTTGGCTAAGTCCACTTGATATTCTCCTAAGATTTTTCTACCATTGGTGATTTTTGGTGGTTGTTTTCTGAGTAGGTTTGTGAAGATCTTTTAGCCTATAGTGCATATTGCTCTCTACAAAAGAGGACTGGCTTCAAGACATGTTTCTATGGGCTCAAAAATGTAGTCTGCTGCCTGATCAAAAGTGATAAACCAAGTGCGTAAGAATAACTTATATATTAATATTATTACAACATAACAGCATCCTATAACAAAATCTGAAAGTCCCTCATACATGTGGTCTCTAGACAAATAAAAGATTTTTATTATTAATGTCCTTAGAAATGCATTTCTGATGGTTCCTTGGATACATTGGTCACCTTTATTATATAGTTCTAATAAGTTCTGAATGCTCTTTGAAAAATTCAGCATCTTTACTCATTAGTTTTTCCACATTCCACTTCTTATCATGTATTCTCTTATTAGTATGCCTCACTCATATCCTCATATTTCCCACAAGTGGATTGTGGTATTGGCACCTGCTACAGGCCCATTTTGTTACTGTTTTGTACCTTTGATTGGTTATAATGAAATCTATTAGATACCTGGCTCTTCAATGTTTTAAGTCTGTGAATGGTCCTTGAACCTGAGATTATAGCTATTTGGCATGCTTTCTATTTCTCAAAGAAAGGAGACATCCAAGACAAAATCATGAACAAGCTTGGAAAGGTCAAACAAAAAAAAAATACTCTCACACAGTTGATGGACTGTTTAGTGGCAACCACCAGCTTTCATTGACTGAAGATAATTGAGAATCCAATTTGCTGAGGAGGCTGTGTGAAGTCCCATGAAACAGAATAGGTTGATGATCTGGTTTTGACGATAATCATCAAAACCAGTCGTTTTTCAGTGCTCCTTTTGTGGGAATATACAAGTGACAACCTCTATTTTGTTTCAAATGAGAATTCATTCTTTTTTTCTTGTTTCTCATGAGTATCACTCTTGGTGTTTTTGAATAGATTTGGCAAATCCTACAGCCTTATATGTAATACGAGTATATGTTTCACAAAAAGGTAGTTTTTAGATCATCTTACTGCTGACTGGATTCAAAATATATGAGTACATATTTTACTAATGTTTTATTGGTTGTATATTATTGTTTATATGACTTCAAAGGCTATATTGCTCATTTTTCACATCTTCCAGTCATAGAAAAAACCTGGGCAGAACTCAAACCTGCAACCTTAGGGTTAGCTGGTGAGCACGCTAACCCAGTTGGCACAGACGAAACTATAAGTATATACTTATAGTTTCGTCTCCAGGCTATATAGACTGTGCAGTTGCCAATATATATTTCATTTTAAGCAAACTTTTTCCCAATTTGTGAAATCGAGAAGTCCATGCTGATTTTTAGTGATGCTGGCTAGAATCTGCCTCAGAAGATAATGTTGAACTCGATAATTTTATTCTAAAAGAGGAAATGACTTAAGGAACTGCGAAAGTGAAATTATCTGTAAATATGGTTCCCTAATACCTATTATTAAACATATCATAAACGCTATCTAGGCTGTAAAGCTTAATACTTGGTCTGCTGCACGAATGCTGCTGTGGTATTATTTGACAGAAGCATTTGTAATCTGCAGCTGTTCTACAGAATAAATATTGAAACATCGAATTTATGGCAGCCTGTGCATAAGTTTTGATAAGATACCAACTTTCCTCTCGATGTAACAATCCAGAAAAATCTTACAAAATCGCAGGAAAATTCAAAGCTAATTAGTTTATAGACTGTCTGAGCTAAGTCCCGCTTAACTTACCTGATACTTAATTATTAATAATTAGCACTCATTTTCCAATTGTGATTGCGGTCTTGTAATTACTTCATAGAATCAAATGTTTAATTATACAAATACATCATTATTAATTGAGTAATTTTAAATTATACACAATATCAAAGTGATGCTATTGACCTGATTTAAGTGAAGTCCTATTAAAGATCCAGATTCTTCGCGATAAAAACTATTTACCTTATAGTTCGAAGGCTATTTAATGAGAAAAACTGATCTTAATAATCAATTGCTTCAGTTAGCTTTAGGAACGGAACAAATTATAAACCTTAAAAACATGTCATTCGTCATCACTCCAAAAAATGTGAAGTCCTTTTTTACAAAAATCAACAATCGCCCATGTTTGAAATCAATGTACAATAGTGTAACGAGAAACGTGGAAAAATTGCGTCATTGCTGATTCATTTATGATTAACTTCGATGTTGCAGGATCTACCGTACTTGGAGTTCTTTTGTTTACTTATTTCAAACCCAAGCCTCCCCGCGCGCGCAATAAACAAATAAGACCGCTAATCCATAGCGTTTACAAAACTGAATCCTTTAAGCACAAGGATGGATTTATTTACTAAACTTACCTGTCTTGTTTGAATGACTAAGCCTTCCACTAAAACTCATGTAGATAAGGGGAATACGCATATAAGAATAAAATTTCCAAATTTTTCGACGTTAGTTTGTCACATTCTATTATAGTGTGCTCAAATTTGCGGTCGTGAAGAAAGGAAAATGTATCGCTCCTACTCCTGGAATCTAATTCGGCGTTTTTCCCGTATGGTCACGAAAGATGTTCCTAGAATTGGTGTTTTAGGAGTGCCATTTGAAAAAGGCCAAGTAAGTGACCTATTTTTATTATTATTTAATCTTTTTGTTATGATGTTATGGCATATTAAAACATCGATTTTCATTTGAGCTGTTGTTTTAGTTCAAACAGTTGCTACTGTGCCAAGTTATTTGTTATTACTAGTTGTTTCGTAATTGTTTTGTACAGACTTGATGTAAACAAAGGCGTCCTTGCTAAAATATAAAAGCAACTACTTTTGTTCGGCCACTGCAGAATTAAATTAATTAAGGTTTTTTTTTATTGTTTTAAGTAGCAAAAAGAACTCCAACCTAGGCTCATCAATATGCATAAGGGCAAGAGCACCCAAGAACTTATAAAAATTGTTCACAATTTATAAAATGTTTTTATTTTTATTACTAATACAATATATTTTGTCTTGATTTCAATAAGGAATGGTCATCCCCACTTTTTTCTGTTCAGTATGTATATTTAGAAATATGATACAGGAACATGTAAAAACAAGTATCATTACAAAATAAAATTATGGTACCTCTACTAATAAATACTTCCTCAAAAGTTCAGGTTTAAATGTTGAATGAATTTGAGTCTTGCAATAAGTTTTCCATTCTGCATTGGGAAATTGAATTTATATGATCCTTTATTGTTTACCATCCTAATAAATTCAGTGAAACTTCAAATCCTTCAAGTGAGTGGAATTCAACGAATTACATAACTACTAAAGTAACTATTGCTACTATAAAGTAGGTAGGTAGCTAGCTAGATATTGACAAATGAAAATACTAATTTTTCTTTTTTTTTCCCTTTGCCTATGAGAAAAGACTGAAATGATTATTGTTAGGTTTTTTATATATTAGCATGGTTGAAAGAATTAGGTGATGAGGATAGGGTTTTGTGGCCCGACTGAAAAAGAATGACACACTGCTGCAACTATTATTTTTTTGCAGCTAAAGCCAGGGGTACAAGAAGGGCCAGATTCCATTAGAAGCATTGGCATAATAGAGGATCTTAGAGATATGGGTGAGCAAGTCCTATGCCTATATAAATGAATATTTCCTCAGTGAATTTTAAATGAATATTTGTACAGCAGTTCAATTTCATGTAAAAATAAACTGCAAAATTAAAAATTAATTCAAAGCTATGCCATTAAAAAAATTAAATAAAGGAATATGAAGGAGATAAATGAGTGATTTTGGAGAATAAATCTGATGCATCCTTAGATACTTAAATCTTCTGTTTTTGCAAAAAAAATCTTAGAGAACATGAAGAATACGTGACTGTGTTATGTAGGCATTTAGATATTTGGATTATAGAATGCATTGAATTGAAAATCAAAAGGGAAGTTTCACTTCATGTTATTCTATTTTTGCCATCCTATGATCTTGCTTGGTCCACTAATAGCAGACATAGAGAGACAAGTAGCAGCATATGAAGGAGGATAGGTACCACTCATAGCTGGACTATTTATAGTTTCGTGGGTAATATGATCACTTCCAAACTCTAAGGCTATGATTTCAAGTTCCAGCATGTTTCCTTTGTCGAATTAGATTTTATTCAATGTGAGGTGCTAAACTATTCTAGGTATTGATGCACCATTCTTCTACCACTAAAAACATCTGAGATTTATTCATTTAAGACAAAGCTGCAAGATATTAGACTCACAGGCTGCAATTATAATTGCGGTATTAGTGAAAGTACGAGGTCTGTCAGAAAAGTATCCAACCTTATTTTTTTTGCAAAAACTTGATGAATTTGAATCAAACGCACATGCATGACTGACCTTGAACCTTCATGCGCATGTGTGAATTTTTTCCTGCCTATTGATAGCATCTGTTATTGGCAAGCAGCATTTGAGTAAGGTAGTGTGTAATGCTCTCATCGGTTTTTCATTGCAAGTAAAATGACTGAAGCAGCTCTACTGCATCAAATTTTGCCAGAAACTTGGCAAGAGCCAGGTGAAAACTATTCAGAAGATTCATGCATCTTTTGGTGACGATGCTATGGGCATCACACAGATTAAGGAGTGGTACAACTGGTTTCAAGATGGCCACACATCGGTGGAGAGTGAGCCACGTTCCGGTCAGCCATCAATATGCTGAAATGACCAGGTCGTTGTCAAAGTGAACGCTGTGGTCATGTGGGACCATCGTGTGACTATTCGAGAAATTGCGGAAGAGGTGGGTATCAGTAGTTTTTTGGCACATTCCATTGTGACCGAAGATTTGGCCATGAAGAGAGTGGTGGCAAAATTTGTGCCGAAGCTACTGATGGTGGAGCAGAAGCAACTTCGTGTTAAAGTTTCACAGGATATGCTACATTGCACAAACAGTGATCCTGACTTCATGAAAACCATAATCACTGGTGACGAGTCCTGGGTGTACGGGTATGACCTGGAAACCAAATCCCAGTCTTCACATTGGAAGCATTCCACGTCACCAAGACCAAAGAAGGCCAAGTGCACAGCAACATCAAAGTGATACTGACTGTTTTTTTTGACTCCAGTGGTGTGGTACACCACAAGTACATACCACAGGGTCAAACATTCACCAAAGAGTACTACAGGGATGTCCTCCATCACCTTCGTGGTGCTGTGCAGTTCAAGAGACAGGAGTTGTGGTCAACAGGAAATTGATGCCACCACGACAATGCTCCAGCACATTCCTCGCACTTGATTCAGATTTTTTTGGAAAATAACCAGACTCCTGTGGTTCAAGAGGCTCCTTACTCCCCTGATATGACCCCCTGCAATTTCTGGCTGTTCCCCAAACTCAAGAGGCCATAGAAAGGAACACGATTTCAGACAAAAGAGGACATTATGACTGCAATGACAGCCGAGCTAAACTCCATTCCGAAACAAGCTTTCTTCGAATGCTTTCAACAATGGCAGCACCGCTGGGAGAAGTGTGTGGAGTCCCAAGGATTTGGTGATCCCAAGGCTTTGAAGGTGATTAGGTTTCCAACACTCCAGGTATGCCAGTTTTATTTTCCCCCGTCAAAGGTCGAATACTATTCTAACAGACCTCGTACATATATTGAATTGAAGGAAATTGTTCATCTCTATTTGAAAAGGAATGTCACATATTTTTTCCAATATTGTCATAATGTTATGTATCACATAACTTCTCAGAGTATAAAAGTAAACTGTTGATACCTGGTTAATTGTAAATGCAATTCAACTTATGAATTTGTCTTGTGCAAATGTAAGCTATTGTTTTTTATTACTTTTGTTCTCTACATATAACAAACATGTTCTAGACCCAGTAAAAATTATAATAATGCAATGAACAGCTTTATTTATCACATGTTAGTTAATTATTTAAGGCTGGCATCTCTGATGTAACCTCTGATTTACACATGCCATGGCTCTGGGTTGAGATTTAACACAATATTTATTCAATACCATTGGGTGTTACAGCTCTTACCTCCATCCTCGTCCACACATATCATGTAAACATTATTAAAAACCTCATACCTGTAAACAAGCTTTCAAAAGAGTAAATATCATACAAAATGAGGTTTGAAAGAATTTTCTTTACATCTAGGCTGTGAAGTGAAGGATTATGGGAATGTCAACTATGAAAATATAAATGTTGAAGAAATTACAAATATGAAAAACCTTGCAGATATTGCTGCATGCAACCAAGAGGTAAGAAGATTTTTTTTTCAAAAAGTGGAATTTCAGGGAAATTATTTCTGTGATCATTTATCAGAGTCAATATTTTGTGAACCTTAAGTCTCCTTCTAAGAGTTCCTTTACCTTTGATAAGGGGTTAAGAAAGGGGAGTGGGGTTAAGGGAAGACAAGGGAAAGCGAGGGTTAGGGTGTCTGGGTCATTACTGGGTGTAAGGGACATCCAAGAGGGGGAAGTGGAAAGGAAAAACAATGCCATTAACCAAATTACCGTTTCCACAGTTATATCATATCTCCAGCTGTTCGGGCACATTCAACTGTCTGCCTTTATTTTCTATATGGAGGATTTCTGGGGTGAAATCACTGGTGTGACCATCTTCCCACAGGTGTTTGGTGAAATGAGACTTTAAAATGTTCACCTTTCTGAAGCAATATTTATGTTCATTGCATCTTTTTTTGAGCGATCTTCCCATCTGTCCAATATACACCACATCACAGACCTTGCTTTCCCTATACACACCCAATGGTGTATACACCTTGCTTTCCCAATATACACACCACTCTCGCACACACACCATCTTCAGAAAAGCAACTTCCACTGACCAAGTGATCCACTATAATTCCCACCATCATATTTCCCAGAAGCTAGCAGCTTTCCATTTGATGATCAATAGACTCGTTAATATCCCACTCCCGGCAAAGAATTTTAATCACCAACTGGCTACAATTAAAATCATCACAGTCAACAGCGGCTATAAACCGGAACTCATAGAGAGGATTCTCCAAAGAATAGGCTCACAGAGGCTTATTTTTAGTGGTAACTCGGACTCTGATAAGGACAAAAAGAAATGGTGCCTACTGAATTTTTTATGGGAGATCCAGAACCAAAGACCCAATCAACGCTTTCGATAAGAGTGGTGTGTGTAAGTTGGAATGCAAGGATTGTGATGCGGTGTATATTGGACAGACGGGAAGATCCTTCAAAAAATGATGCGATGAACATAAACGGTGCTTCAGGACGGAAAATATTTCAAAGTCACATTTTGCCAAACACCTGTGGGAAGATGGTCACACCAGTGATTTCACCCCAGAAATCCTCCATATAGAAAATAAAGCCAGACGGTTGAATGTACCCGAACAGCTAGAGATAAGAAAGAACTGTGGAAACGGTCATTTGGTTGCTGACATTGTGTTTTCCTTCCATTCCCTCTTGGATGTCCCTTACACCCAGTAATGACCCAGATGCCCTTACCCTCACTAACCTTCAGCCTTCCCCCCTCCTTCCATCTTCCCTTAACCCCACCCCCCCTTCCATACTCCCCTCCCCCATCCTCGTGTGGGTATATATTCGATGCTTTTTCCTGTATGAGTACCTGATGATGTTGACTATTCGACGAAACCGGTCATTTCAAAAAAAATTTGTGGACTTACAAAGTTTATTTCTTCATCATGAAGTTCCATAAAGTTGAGCCTGTTACTATTGAATTCAAGGTAATTATTTATTTCCTATTTTCATGGCAATCCAATTAAGTGAGTAAATAGAATGGTTGCATGCCAAAAACAAATCACTATGATATATTCCAGACAAACTCATGATGATATATTATCTCAAATTTACAAATTGCTAATTAAACATATGTATTTTTAGCATTAAAAACTTTTAGGTGATAACAGAAAGTCGCTGGCAGTGTGGAAATTTAGGATGGAAAAGAGCATATTCCTCATGAGATAAATTTTTATATTATATGGATGTTATCAATGGAAGCAGACTCAATCTTTGATAAGCATATATATATCAGTACACAAGAACAAGTACATGTGTCAGAGATCTAAATGTATTCTGAAAATTTTTATTCGAGGTTATCTCATGACTGTTTGTTAGCCCCCATGTTTGTTTTCTGAAAGTTTATAACTTACAAAATTCTAAGCATTTATTTTAAAAGCACTAGTATCTATTATAATATGCTACTGATTTCTTTTAGACTTCAAGGATGGTGCAGAGCATCATCAAAGATAGGCAGAAGTGCCTCATAATGGGTGGGGACCATTCCATCGTAATTGGCTCAATCGATGGACATGTGACTGCTTTGGATTCAGATGATGATATTGCTCTCCTATGGGTTGATGCCCACGCTGACTTAAACACCAATGCATCTTCACCATCTGGAAATATCCATGGCATGCCTCTGGCAATCTTGACTAAAGAATTATCAGACTTATGGCCACATCTACCAGGAATGGACTGGCAAAAACCTAGGTTTGTTGTAAATATATATATATATTGCTACACAGAGTATTAAAACTTTATTACATCACAAGTGACAATGAGCCTGAAGTCACCTTGAATGAGCCCTTAGGCTGAAGTTTCACCCTACTTCATGTTAACAAAGCCCTTTCTGACAATTTTTAAAAGTAGCTAACTCTATTTGGGGTCAAAAATATTTAACATGCTACCAGATAGAATAAAAATTATGTAGTGACCATGTAAAAAAGTCTTAAGTATAAAATTATGGCTATTCACTTTTGCGAATGTAGATGTTTTTTTATAAAAACCTACAACTACATATATGGTAATTATTAATGTCGTAAACACTACAGTGGAGTATATTGTTCTTATTTCCCTCATTAAATTATCCACTGTATTGTCTAAGTTAAAACACTTAACCTTATACCAAAGTTCAATAATTAGTGTATTTTTTTTGTGAGACCATTGTTTATTTAATTTTTAGTAATAATTAAAATGGTTTATATATTATGTCCATTAGAATATGTCTGACAAATAATGGAAGATATCCCTAAATTAGGATTTTTCACCTTGTGAGATATCTAAAGCTTCCTTGGCAATTAACATGAAATTTTTTTTGACCCACGTAAAATGCAAAAGTAATAACATTTATTATAATTATATTGTAATATATTCCTCATAAACTTGTTCAAGTATGACAATTAGATTTCATTAAAAGTTCCATTGTGCTGATTTTAAACGTGAATTCCCAACTGAAATTGTTCCATTGTCCAAGATATTCCAATACGCATAAAATCTAATCAAGTACAAATTTGTTTCCTCCACCAGGATCTCAACGAGGAACCTTGCTTACATTGGACTTCGTTCAGTAGATCCTTACGAAAGGTATAAATAGTGGTAAATTCACAATGAAGCTATTCTACTCTGTCAAATATGTAAATTACGTTAACTATTATTAGTTCCATTATGAATTCTTCCACTGAACATCTTAATCTCTTTCAGGATTATAATCGAAAAGTTTGGTATCACTGCATTTGGAATGCACGACATTGAAAAATATGGCATTGTTGAAATTACAGAGAGGGCATTAGATGCCATTAATCCAAATAATTACAGGTCACTTCATGTCAGCTTTGATATTGACAGCTTAGATTCATTAGAGGCTCCCAGCACAGGGACATCAGGTAAAGTAAAAAATTAAGTGACCTAATGTTCACCATTATTTTATATAACTTTTCAATACTCATAGCAGAAGAAGTGGCATTTGATATATACTCAATTCATGCAGAATAGCTCCATATTAGGAAATTTAACTAATTTCTCATTGTTAAATTGAATGTCTTAAAATATGCATGTCAGTTTTCTTGTAGTAATGGTCATGCTGAATTTATGTTTATGTAGTGGCTTTAGATGAAACAACAGCTACATATTGCAAAAATATTTCACATATTTATGATTTCATAGTGATATAAAGTTTAAATGAGTTTCAAAGATAAAATCAACAATGACGAAGGTGGAATCATTTGTTGCAAGATGCAGTTACTAGATAAAAGTAATGGTTTTTCAAATATAAAAAAAATTCAGCATTTTCCATTAGATTTTAAGGTTTGTCATTTAAACTCCTCATGTATATTTTATACTTTTATGAATGCATTTGAATCTGTTCCCATTTCACTCTAAGCTATTAACAAAATCGTCCCAAGTCAATTTCCCATTAGGTCATTATTTCAAAACTTTTCCCTAATAGCCCCAATAATAACTTTTGCCTTTCCAACAGTAACTTTTTCCTGTTATATTCAGTTTCACGCATTGTTCCATTTTCTTCTTTAGAGGTTGTCTCTTGTATATTTTCACAAAAGAACAGAAAAACATGACCAGTTTCAACGATAATCATCGTCATCAGGTGAATTATAGTTGGAAATTAATTGTGGGCAGCAGTGGAGAGCGGTTTTAAATGAAATGATTGTTGACTATTATGTGGTCAGGGTCCAAGTTGTGACAGGATTTCAAATTGTTCAAGGGTGTTTAGTTTATGGCCTTTCTTTTCACAATGAAGAATTTCAGAGATGAAAGTGGTGGCATGGTTGTTGGTTAGAAGCTGTTTGGCAAAAAGGCATGTGCAGGAGCCAGACAGGAAGACAGATACATGTTCATTTGTTCTAATTTTGAAATTACATCCAGTTTTTTCCGCATACATCACGTAACAGTTTAAGCATTTGAGTCTGTAGATACCTGATTTAGAAAAGTTATAGGTTAATGCCTTTACTTATTGATGGAGCATTCCCTTCGAGAGCCATTTTGAAATCTTCGGAGATGACGTCATTGAATGTTATGCATGTATATGATAGAAAACAACCTAACTTGGCAATCAAATGAGGAGATATTCAATGATCTTAGATTTCACACCAAATGTAACTGCTGAAAATGCAGGAATTTAAGCAATTTGTTACGGTCACTGTGCTGATGACTTATCATTCATAAAAGGTACTCACTCACTGGTCCCTTATGCCCAGTGTCTGGAAGAGTTGAATTTGACAAATTCTCTCCCAGACATGGATAAAAATGATAAAAACGTTAAGAGAAAATACAGCATACACACCTTTATAATTCCTTTCATGGGAACAAAGGTAGTCAGAAATTTATTTCAAAGTAATGGAAGGCACTAGACCTACATAATGAATAAATTATTAAGGTGTGACATGGTGTAATAAACCAGCTGATAACTTCTATGGAATGTCCTATGGAATGATAATTCCAGTTGCCTCAATCTTGGACTGTTTTAATTGTATATTTATGGGTGTGAAATGCGTGCCAATAAATTTGTTCCTTGGTTGCTGGAATGTAAGAGTTAGGCATCCCAAGAAATCCTTTGTACTCAATTCATATTGCAAAGTTTTAGCCAGTTAAAAGAAAACGATACTATTACAAAAAATATAGGTATTAACTTAGATGTATTTCCACAGAAAATGATAAACATGAAGATAATCATCACATCTGGTCATTCTAACATGACCAGATTACAATTATCGTTGAAACCAGTTGTGTTTATAATTTTCCGTTGAAATACATCTAAGTTAATACTTATATTTTATGTCATTATGGAATTCCACCAGGTGATGGCCTCCTCAGTGAATAATACCACTACAGTAAATGGGTATTGCAAAGAACGTCTTTAAAAATCTCTGAATGGTGCATGGACCATTGGAACAAATTCCCAAGACATAAATAGATATTGTTTGATGGAGATTTATCAAATAATCTTAAAGAACTTAACCCTTTCAGTGAATGCATAATTGAGTAACAACATGAACTTTATCCATAACAATAAAGAATTGGTTTTAAGTTAACGTAAGATTTTAAATCTTATGTTAATACAGGATGGACAAATGTTATAACCAAAAAGTATATTTTGTAAGCTATAAAAATTCTGGTCTAAAAATTATATTTCTCTTTCAGTAAGAGGTGGGCTAACCTTACGTGAAGGGATAAGTCTTCTAGAGATAGTTCACAACACGAAAAGATTAGGTGCTTTGGATTTGGTGGAGGTGAATCCATGTATAGGGTCAGATAAGGATGTAAAGAAGACTCTAGAAGCATCAAAGCATTTGATTAAAGCAGCATTTGGCCATAGCAGAAAAGGCTCAGCACTTAGATGAACAGATTCCAAGAACATCAATAAGTTAAAGCAAATCATAGATGATTACAGTGCATATTTATATAAGCACCTCCATTAAGTATTATATATAGCTAACTCTTTTAGTGATATCATACCAACTTCAATCAATCATAAGAACATGCACTTTTTATCACAAGAAAGCCTGTTGAAATGTACATCGCTATTTCTCTATTATGGACCTTTTTTTTCTAGATGTATAAATCTATTTAAGACCACTAGGGTACTGAAGCTCCAATTTTACCCCGAAGTAAGGAAGGAATGTTTTCATTCATCTTTCTCATCCAAGGAAGAAATGAGGTAATATTTTGGACCCTTAATATTACACCACTTTAAGTTTCCCAATGTATGTATTTATAGGAAGTGGCATTCCTAGAAGATTCTTATATAATGAAACTGTTGAAATAGTGGAAAGAACAGGTCTTCAGTCATTGGTATGCTATGTATGATTTGAGGTTTGCGATTTCCTTATTTTCTTTTATCTGAGGATCAAATAATCACTTTGATATAGCCAGAAAGGTAAAGTCCTGAAATTAAAAACTACTATTTCACAGCTCTTAGTTTTAACAATTCAGGTTTTATCATTAGGGCTCTGCATTATACATTAAAGTAGTCCTCCAACCATCAACCTGAAGTCAATCATTTATTTGTAACTTGAAGAACTGCACTCATCTGCCAAAAATACTTTACTAAAATATCATGTTCATTCAAATAATGTTGTAAAACATTAGTTTGTTGTGATTGTAATAAAAAATATATCCTTAATTCTATGCCTTCAAATCATATTTCTATTCCCAAGGATGTTCCTTCCATCCCTACATAAAGAAGGAATATTGCATTCTACTAAAGCCTAGGTCACTGTGATTAGATTTTGATTCCACAGTAAAGAAGGAAGATTTAAGAAAGCAGTGAAGCAAAGATGTGTACATATCCTTTATCTCCACAGAGAAAGTGGTCTTGAAGTATGTGCCACTGATGAAATAAATCACTTTATTGTGTTTGGTTGATGATGCAGCGTGGTACCAGATGGGAAAGATATGTGTATAGAATGCTTAGAAACTTGGAAAAGAAGTAAAACTTTAATATAATAACAAAATAATTTAAACCTGAAGTAGAAAAGCTCTATTAATAGAGTTACTAGGGAACCACAATGTTGAAAGAGTAATAGAAAATCTCAAAGGTATTCTACTTGAAGAAAAAGTCTACTAATAGCCAACAACACTAGTCTGCAAGTAGAAACTAGACATACCTACTTAACCTATGTGTATATATATATATAATGCTTCACAGATGGTTGTCATGAATTAAAAAAGATTGGAATAAGTTTTCCTTTTAAAAATTTGTTGATTAGTTAAAGCTACAGAGCACATCAAACAGCTATTGCAAAAATTATAAAAATAACAATTTGCATAATTTTATATTAGCAGATATTAAGGTCATTTGTGAAATATCATTTTGTTGCAAACCTGGCAACAACATACACAGATTTCCAAATATTTGAGAAGTGTCAAATTAATAGGCATGATTTGATGACAGTACAAATTGACATAAAGAACTTGTGGTGCTGCAACTTTTTTCAGTTGTTGAAATTTAGAGTTAAAAACTCTTCCATGCACCTTTCAGATGTTTATTTATTCTTTGGGAAAATGACCTACGATTTGCATTTTGCAGATCACCCTTAATGTGGGGATTAGAGCAGAGGACCCATTTGGGGGGAGCCTTAAGGGACTGGACATTCATGAGCAACTTGAGATTGTAGTGACCCTTCCTTGCTTCTTAATGACTAACTCTTTCGCAACCATTCCCCCCTCCTCAACCTCCCCTTGACAATGACCTTGCCTCCAGATTCTTCTCCTCTCCCCATTCCCTCCCACTGTAGTCCTGCAACCTTTCCCCTTCCTCCCTATATATTCGATGTATCTTCTTGTTCCTTCCATTGTACCTATGACGGCTCAGTGAGCTGAAACATACATTGTACATTTATTTTTCTGTGAAAAAATTGTTTTTATTCTTATTATGAATCTCTTCCACCACATCATGCCTGATTCAGTGAATATTAGTTTTAAGGGAATTTACTTTTCTATATCAAATCCTCCATGATGCATCCCAATAATTTTGATTTTAAAAAATTGAACACAGGTCACTTGCTACCTAACAAAAAGCTACTAGCAAGGTCAACTAGTGTTTGTGTTAAATTCTTAAGGATAAACGACTCCATGGACACAAAACCATTATATGTATCATACTAATTTATAAGATTTCCATTGACAACTGGATTTAACATCCCAGAGATTTCAACGAATTCTTCCCCTCTCAATACCAAATTTCACAATCTTTCAACTGCCTATTTCATAACACTATTGAACAAAACAAAAATAAACTGAATCATAGGCCTCAAAGTGTGCTTAAATTTGACTGTTTAAAGCATTTGCCATTGACACTATACTATGATAAACTAGGTTAGAAGAGTTATTTCAGAGATTATGCAATCAAGACATTCCAAACATTAAGATTATAAAAAAAACGATCCTAAGCAAACTTGTACAATGAACACACCACAGGCAGTGATTATTTGTTGACTTTATTGCACAAGAATTCAGCTAACACATTAAATAAATTGGTCCCAGCAACATTATTTTAAGTAACAATGGCTAACAGCTGGTCAGCACACACTACTAGACATGCAAAATCAAATGTGAAATGAGTTCTAAATGCCAAAATCTACCCACTTCTTCCATGAAAGACAATCTCTTTTTTTACCACCAAATATTTATTTAAAGAAATGTGTATTTAAACACGATTGTATTTTATATGTTTATTTTTCGCATACACCAAATTACAGAATTTAATTTCTCAAAAAATTACTTCTTGGCGGCGGCCGCAGCATCATCCTCCTTCTGATAAGACTGTAGTAGCTCTTGTTTCTTCTGCGTGATGCGGTCAACCCTTCGCTTTCTCGCCTCCTTAACCTTAAGACGGCGAGCCTCAGCCTGGTCACTATTAAGGAAACATTGTAAGGCATAGAGATATTAGTTAACAGTGAAGACTATGTAGACTGTTAGGAAAACATCATCCATAACTTGCAGATGTTTATAACAACATAATTCGAACAACATAGGCAGTGTATGAACAGAATAGTATTGAATAAAATCCTTCAAAATACACAAAAAGGAGCACATTATCGTGCCAGTCACATTATTTTCAGAGAGAAAATAAGGAAATTTGACTTTAAAATTATACATGATACAACATCAAGCAAAATATCAAGATTGCTTGCTCATGCATATTCTTTAGTGTGGTCAAGAAATTTCTTAAGTACCCACCTTCACACCCAAAAATATCAAGAACTTCAAGCACTTGATAACTAAATAAATCTGCAAACTGACGGCCATTTTTACAGGACTAAACCTAATGCAGTCTTCACCTATCCCTAATTACTGACAATATCCCCACTATATACACCAGGAGTTGCCAATCAAACTAAGTCTATTTTATCCGTCCTTTGAAAACAAATTAATCATAAAAGGACCCTGTGAACATGTTACTATATATTTATTTGTCATTGCTTTGACACAATCTGCAACACTATGACATTTCATTAATGAAGCAACTAGCATTAATTCATGTGAAAACAAATACATGTTCAAAGATATGATTCCTGCCCATTGAAATCCTCTTTCCATGCTCCTGGCATCTATTAACTTCAAGGATGCTAGAGATTCTATCCACAAAATTTGTAAATTAACCCAATCATGTAATAATAGCAAACCAGAGCACAATTTTTAATACTACCTAATTACACTGTCGAACCTAAAGAAATAAATTCGCTTTTCCTGTTAATACACTCAAACGAACTCCAGAGGGCATATTGTGCTGTTGTTTAATAGTCTATAGAACCAGGATAATTATAGAAAAGCCACTTTGTCTTACAGCATTACAATATAAAAACATCAGTTTTCTTTCATAAACACTAAACATCAGGGTGGGGGGTTATCGCAAATTAAAACAAACTGCCAAAACGGAAAAAATATATACGAATGCATATCTGCATCACATAATACGAAACTTTTGTAGATATTCTTGGTATCAATTTAAAATGTACACACAATTCATCACTTGGCATCATGACAACTAATACATTGACCAGGAGCGACAACAAATCAAAGGGCACATTCTACTACAAATCACCAATATTCTCTACCAATACTAAATCGCCTCATTAACTTAACTAGACAACTTTTAAGGATCCAGACAACAAAAGCACTTTAGACCGCAAGTAAAGAAAAGGTGAACAGATTCATCACTTTCTATAATTATATAGTGAAGTCTTTGAACTACACGTGCAAAAGAAATGTCAACTTACTTCAGCATCTTTGTCCTAGCCTTCTCCGCCTTCTTTTTGTGGATGAATTCCATCAACACGCGCTTATTCTTGAAAACGTTACCTGTAATGTGGACAAGAATTCATTAGGAAAATATAGGGTTAATTTTGTGTTGAACGGTCTTATTAGGTAAATAATTTTTAAACTTTGTATAAGCAATATAAACAAAGAAGTCTAAACAGCAAGAGCGTATTCAAACAGGTAACTCAAATGCCCAACTTCACACTACGGGCATAAATAAATATATCCAGAAGGAAGGTTTTTTTTGCACGGAATGAATTGTTCTGGAATAGGAAACGGCATAATTCGAAACATCAGAATCCGGATTGTAGAAACAGACTGTGGTGGGTGTAAAAATATGCATAATGGTTACCATCGAACCCATAAACTTAATTTTTAACGAAACATTACACTGGGAAGTACAAAACCTATAAATAGCAAACTATTCAAATCGGCAGCCTTTGCCTGCGTGGAATTTTAACTTTATCACCATTAACAGTGTCACGTCATTTGTACATAAAGTTACAACGGTATTGACAAGCACGTTCTGCCAGTAACTAACACTCCTCTTTACATACCCTTTGCTTTCATGTAGAGCTGATGATAGAGATGACGATCTATCTTCTTGGCATCGCGGTACTTTTTCAGCAGCTTCCTAAGCACTCTCATTCTGTTTATCCATAATAACTGAAATAAAAATACCAACCAATCAAACGATTGAACATTTACTTTATGAAGGTGGAGTACCTTTTCAAATTCGAACGGCACAAATTGTCATTTCACAGACCTTTTGAGGCATACGGGCATTTGCTGTTCCTTTTCTTTTTCCGAAACCACAATGCCTACCCTTTCTGCGCGCTTCGGTGTTTTTCCTAACGCGAGCTCTCGAATGGACAGCCACCGGTTTCTTTATGATCAAACCATCCTTGATTAACTTACGAATATTTTGTCCTGCAAAATAGTATGGACGTTAGGCAATTCGAGACATTACCATATTGTTTCACTATATAAACAATATTTCACACAAAAATGGAAACTTACTAGAATTGGTGTTTGCTATCTCATTTATTTCATTGGGATCTAACCAAACTTTCTTTTTGCCGCATCGCATTACCGAGGCGGCAAGCCTCTTCTGTAATTTAAGCGAGCTGTGAAAGAGAAACTCCACATTAGTATAAAAATATCAAACACCATTAGAACATGCGGCACAATACATAACATTTATCAACAAACTTCGACATCTTCGTTGAAACCTAAGTTATAAGCCTTAATTTTCTTTAAAAAGCTAGCACCATGTGACACAACCATGTGTCTTCGATTTTTCAATTCATTATAAAATAAATGAAGTCCTTGCAAAACAAAACTTGTTACATAGTTAAAATAGAAATTAATCTTTTTAATAACGATAGAGAAACTATAATTTGACGATGGATGAGCAATGAAATTAGAGAAAAATTATTGATAGATAATTTACCTCATCCTAGCGGCCTGTCACCGACGTGGTAGAGACTCAAGATGGCGAAAATTTCGCAACCATAGTCAAATACTATATATATTAATAACTTTTGGTAAATTATGAATGTAAAGCATATCTATAACTATCTTTATTATTTTAAAAATATTAACTGTGACAAAATATTGATAGTTTAATGACTTCTTATGATAATATAAGTTTCTTTTTTTCTTGAAAAAACAGCTTATCAGCGAAAATGGATATTTATATATATATAACAGCATCAGAATGCGCACATTCTTCAACAGGGTCAACAGGTGGGATCTGGGCAAGTGTACGGGTCGCAAATTATATAGGGAATTGTGCACAACTGGACATTTTAACTATTCATACGCTTAAACATGGGTATTCCTAAACAGAGCAAGGGACATTGCAACGAAGATCTTGAAAATGAAAGAAAAAAATGTTCGTTTGATCCATTGGAATTAACCCACTTTCTAGACGGAGGGCCTGAGAAGACCAAAGAAAGGAAAGAAAGAGGTATTTTTTTCATGGCCTTATATAGGATGAATAGCATTTTAGGTTGCAACTATGACAGTGCATGTAACGAGTGGGTCGTTTGAATAATATTATTAAGAAATATTTGTGTTGTCAGCATTAAAACAAAATGGATTTTTAAAGATGCCGATGAGACCATGAAGTATCGTTTTCATTGCTTATGCTACTTATAGATAGCATATACATACGACATTACATTCATGGTTGGTACATTGCTGTGAATGCTGCTAATCGATTTATTTTTTGTACTATTATTTCGTCACTATATTTGTAGTAACAAGAATAACGTACTACATTGAGTGTTAGCGTCTTTATTGCAGAATCATCGTGCATTCATTTAAGTCAGGTGTTTTAGGAAATTGTGAGTGATTATTTTTCTCGTCATTGACACATTAAAACGTACCAAATAATTTGTGTTTTAATTTGTTTGCACTCATATACGAACATTGGATTAAAAGTTAACTAAGGTCTAGATGATTGTACCAATGGTCCTAGTCACGAAATCTATTAAAGTTTTGAATTCGCACATTCTTGCCAAACCGGATCACGCTGGGAACATAGTCATTCAGCTTTTTGTGTAGCTGGCCCCACAGTCTTTAGCTATTTTCTCTAGAGTATATACTATGAAAGTAACAACTTACCAAAATGCTGCCCAAATATGTCTTGTTATATCGATGTCGTATCATAAGGGAGCAACTATATTTATTCCCTGGGTCTTGTGAATAGAAAATTCAGTTAAAATCGGAATCCTAGTCCCATACCCAGTACCCATTCTGACCCTTTTTTTCTTTACCTGGTTGAATCTAGTACATGTTTCAAAGTTTTCCTTGGATATTGATATTCAGTTTTTCTCCTATCATCCCATTTTAGAGCATTTAGAAATTAATTTATGTTTCAAAGAAGTTGGAAGTATAATGAATAACAACGTGAATGAATAGATGTAAGAATTTGATATCATGTCAGTTTAACTTGTTGATTACAATATGTTTCACATTGGTTCAGACAAATTTAGCAGTTAATGTTAAAAGATCGGTTATAATTTTTTTGCCATATTAAGCATTGCTGATTTGGCCACAAGTATAACAAATTTCTGGGGTATAGAGAGAAATACAAAGCACACTGAGGATTGGATGAAATGTTGAATCATTCCAAGTGTGTGATAAAGGTCATAGGCTAAATTGAGTTGCTGTATGTGCATCAACAAATGATAGATGCATGATATTTATGAATAGGGCTACTGTATTTTTACTATATAATTAGACAAAATGGAACATAAGTCACAAGCATGATCATTACTATGTCACTTCAAGGGTCAATGAGAAATATAAGAGCAGTGTGAGATCCATCAATATGGAGAAGACATTCATAATCTTTATGTTGATTGGGATGATTGCTTTGGGAATGTATTTCCAACTGGGTTGTGAAATTAGTCATCACTGATGTTTCAAAGGCTGTATTTTGAAAGCAATAGATGTTACAATCAGGTGGGAAACCCAAGAGCTTTTTGCTGTGGACGGTCCAGGAAAATTTATATAATTCATTTTTACAATTTTTTAAATCATGTTCTATAGTTTTCCCTTAGACCATTAATATACAACTACTACTCTTGTCTAGGAGGTTTAATGGTAAGCTTCACATATTGTTTATTCCAGAAACATACTTCTTATCTGATCCTGAACTTCAAGATGAAGTACCTGATCATTTTCTTAGCCATGCTGATAAATACAGAAATTCTGTCCGGAAGGCATGCAAAATTTTTCGGAAAATAAAAGAACTTCAGGCACAAGCTGGTGGTGTGGATAGTTACAGGTCAGTGAAAATTAATAATTTTAAACTGAATTTCTGTGTGTTTATCACAATTTACTTAAACATTTACCATCAATGTATTTCCAAATAAAAATACATTCCACTACATTGTTTTTGTCCTTGCACCATCATCATCATAGTTCACAATAGTTCAGTGTTGAAACCCCATAGCCATAAATATATTAAAATGTGGAAATACAAATTTTCATTTTAACCTTCATATTTGGGGACTAAACTGAGGAAAATAGAAAGAACATAATTTTTACAGTTAAAGCACTTCTGATTCTAGGAATGTAAATTTGTTGTCTCTGCTCAGTGCAATCCTTCCATTTCCTTGTCTAATCACTTATGACTGCAGGATGGTAATTGGGCATTTGAATGATTGATTTAATTTTTAATGCACAAAAGGATCAGGTTTTGGAGCTTTAACATATTTACATTATATAGACAAGTCACGTTTTACTGCTTGGTGGACCTTATGTGTGGGAAGTTTCTTTTCCGGTATAGTTTTGTCCATTTAAGGTGATATTGTCAGGGAAATTGTAACTATATTTCCCTCAACATGCAATGGCCTCCAACTCTTATTTTTCTCAGGAACCATCCTTGTCAAGCTAAATTTTTAATGTTTCATGTGTCTTTAGGTCATTGAGATTGTACTAATTTGTATTTTTCTTTGGAAAAAAAGTAACACACTTGATTGGAAAGTTAAAATATTTATTAAACAATACAGGTTTCTTTAGAATATATTTTCTTTTGAAACATGCTCCAAAAGAACTGCTCCAAGGTACTGTGGTAGAGAAAGTTTTGGTGCTGCCATACCCCAATGAAAATTTCTTATCTATTCTTAGTAGTTCATGTCTGTCTATCTTTCGAGTGGACGATTCCATTTATAACATATTCT
>WURS02000011.1:7119874-7143954 GCA_011762765.2 Rhinocypha anisoptera | reverse complement strand
CCTTTATTTAGCTTACTACTTACTACTCCACCAAAATCATGATACATACTTCCCTTCTGCAATTAATTTTCATCCCAAAACTATCACATTGGTCTTCACCAAGGTCTACTGTCCTTCAATAATAAATTATTTGATTTGGAAAGTAGTGATTAGAATCCATACTCAATGCATGCGCATTGTGTACCAATTAAATATAACCTTTGGTGAAACAATTATGCATTAAATTATTCATTAATTCTGTTCTTTCATGACAATTCTGTGTACTTTTTGATTGCCCCTCATGGTGTTGCCTATTTTTTTTTAGTTATTTTTGTGAAGAACTTTTAGGTCTAGATATACGTATATAGGATTTAAAAATATTTAATTTTTAAAGTTCTACTTATACTTCTTACCCTGCAAGCTGCTGCAAGGGCGTGTTACAGGGGGTGAGCTACCACCAAACATTCACATGCACTCCCAAATGCAAATGTTAAGAGACATATATTAAACTAAGAATGAAGTTTTTTCCATTATTCTGGGGTCACTTGGTTAAGTGATTTTGGCCTATATTTTAACAACTGCATGCCCTTCCTGATGCCAATCATTCAGGAAAATTAGTTACTGATAAACATAACAGCCATGTCTTGGGTGGAATTTGAACCCATGACCTTTGGGTTAGCTGATAAGCTTGCTACCCACTTGACCAGCAATATTTCAAATAACAAACAAATATGCCAGACATGGGGAACTGTCATAAGGAAGAACTGTGTAAAATATTAGGTTAAAGAAATTAGCAAGAATGATTTCTTAACTTTTTCATTTACAATTAGTTTTATGAAATTCTTCTTTTGATGAAGATCTCAAATAGATTATATTCTCTAATAATTATATCCTCTTTATGTAATCTAGAGTGAGAATCGTATCATATATGTTTCATTTCCTCTTAAGGGATAGTTTTTATCAATAACTTTCAACTTGTATAGCTGCAGTGTAAACATCAAATTGGCATATGCTATGAAGTAGGTGGATATTTTCTGACAGGTTCTACTGAATTCCACTATTTAAGTTAAATTAACCCTTTCAATGCCAGCAGGCAGATCTATCGGCCTTAAGGGTATGTCTGAAAAGTGCCATGGGCCAATCTGTCAGCCCGATTGTTTGTTTAATAAATATTTTTTTCTTAAGTTATTCAGGAGATAAAATATAACACCTATAATATAAAGGAATAAAGTAAATAAAAAAAACATGTTATCAAATTGATATTAATATGTATTATATATATTTAAATATGTAAATCAACATATTCCATGAAAAAGCCCTGGCATTTTTCTCATATACGAGGTGATAGGGGCTGGCACTAAAAGGTTTAAGACAAAATGACTCACTTACCAAATTGAATTAAATATATGAACAATTATTTTGCATAAGTTCTCTGTAATGACTTGATTGTTATTGCTGAAATTTGAAAACATTCTGAGTTTAACTGACTAAGCCTTAAAGCTATGATTGTACTTCACCCGTTGCAACTACTGCAATTTTTATATTCTCAAAATAAATCCAGAATTTTTTTATTTTTTCCACTGCCTGTACTCAAGTGGCTAATGGTTGCTACACTAAATAAAAACATTCAGTTAAGATGATGTATATTATTTTCCCTATGTTTAAAAAAATCAATATGGTTAGGTTAACAGCTGTTCTTAGTATTGGCTAGTTCTAAGTGGAATGGTATGATAGAAGCCAATAGTAATGTTGTAGGATGATTCATGTCCCCTATCAACCACTATATCCACATTGCCCAAGTTCTTGGAAGTCGCCAGTATTGAAGGATACATTAGTCTCCCTGATCCACCTTCATTTTAGCTCATCAGAGAGTAATATCCCTAAAACAAAGACTTCCTAAAATACATATATGGTATCCCTAAAGTGACAAATACCCTGGTAATAAGTCACTAAAGGTTTTTTCATGCTTCTAGAAAATGGAAGTGTTAACATGACAGGATCACCATTATTTTATGTACTCCTGAGTTATTTCTTTCATTTTAAAAAGCAAGTAGAAGCTTTTCTTGATCTGTAATTGAATGGAATATGCCTGTGAGGATGTTCATAGGTATTTTCATTCATTTTCACTCAAACGTTGTTTCCCAAGCCTAATTCTGTTCCGTAAGGGGCCACTAAACCAAGATGGCTTCATTTTATTTATTTAGTTATTTGTCCAAGGATTGGTGTTTCACAACAATATAGGACATACCATAGGAAGATACACAGTGTACAGAAACACATATGGAAAGGAATTAACATAGGTTAGGTTCTGTCCACACAAATCATATTCATGCCCAGGTCACATTTTGTCATTGATGAGTTCAAACACACTCAAATATTTTTTTCCAATTAAAAATATTTTATATGCTTTTTAAACAGGGATATATCTGTTATATATTTGTATTTCTGGGGTAGTTTATTGTACAGATTTAGTTCCATTATTTTTTTGGTCCTAAGCTTGCAGCTTTGGTTCTATTGTATTTGGTATGTAAGTTTGACTGAGTTCTGGTTTAGTGATTGTGGTAATAAGAGTTAATTAATGGTTTTAATTTCAAATACTCAATTTCTATGTTTCATTTTATACTTGGTACTTTTATTTTCAGCTTGATGATTTGCTCCGAAAACGTGATGCAGCTCTAGATGCCGTAATGGAATTTTCAATCGATGATAGCTTGTTGTTAAGGCGAGTGACTGGGCGTCTTATTCACCCAGGAAGTGGCCGATCCTACCATGAAGAATTTCATCCCCCCAAAAAGCCTATGACAGATGATGTAAGTGCTATGTATATTAAAGAGTGATTAGTGAGAATATATTATATATTGTTGATATCCCATCAGTAATCATCGGCTAATAAGTACCTTAATTCTTGGAGCTGATAATTCTTTTTGCTACAACCGTATCAAAAAATATGTACCAAAACCCACAATGATAATACTTTCTTCCCAGCATTTACTTTCAATATCTTCACTTTCATTTTTGTCAGGTGCTAATGAATATTTAACCTGTAGCAGCTGAAATGTTTTTACAGCTTAAGTCAGCTTGTGATATTGAGACTTTGGTGGTGTCAATATATGCTAATTATCTTAGTCATATGTTCATGGGTCAAACAAAACCAAATATAAATTTATTTTCCTATAAAAGTATCCGTCCATCTAAAATAGTATGTACTTAAAAAAAGGAGAATTATTATTAGGGTTGAATTATTAAGGAATAGCATTTAATGTTGGAACATATTTTATTATCTGCTTCATACACCATAATTAAATTGTTAGCAGCTTTGCTGTAAAAACAGCCTAGTCTTTTACTCTATGGAATTCTTGCACAATTAAAGTTACATTTTCTTCAAAATAGTATTTTATTTCATCGGCTACATAGTTAAGACAATGGTATTACTTGGTACTGTGATATTATTTTTGATTATTTATAGCAAATACATTTATTCCCAAAGACACCATTTATGCACAAATGCTTGGCACACTTAAATGTCCCAATTGAGTAAATGTTATAGATAAGGATGTTGTTTATAATCCCTTGAAATTACAAGCATGAAATTTAAAAAAGTAAAATAAATTAGTTTCCTCAAGTTTTAAAGAAACAAATATATTTGCAATTGTTTCCAGATTTATAAAACTTGATTTCAAAAAAATTATTTCCTTATTAACTTGTCTATAACCAGTAGTTTGCAACTCCATTTTCTTTATTCAGTGCACCACCTTCTAATGACCAAAGTTTTGAAGGGGTGATTCTTAAATATTACATAGTAAAGAGGTTTTAGAATAATCTCAATACTGTATTTCAACAACAAATTTTTATTGGTACTGCTAGTTTTCAATCATGGTGTCACATTCAGGTACAAGGTAAAGAAATCAGGCAGAGGCTATACATATGTATACTCTTAAGGAAGGACTTGGGAGAAGAGGGGGTAGGGTTGGTGGTGAAAGGTTGAGCCCATTAGGGGGAGGTTACTTAGGGTGGTCACTCATCCACAAGGTTATGGGGTCATTAGGAACGGAAGAAACAAGGTGGGGAAGCATTGGGTGGTCGATGGTTCTCGATGGTGATGTCATTAGGGACACAAAAGAACCCAGAATTGGGGACTGTCTTTCCAAAATTATTGTGTCCACCAAATTTCCTTTATCACAATTTCTGATTTCTAACTTCTCCATTTTTAAACCTTTTCCCTTTTTATGTAATATGTCCGGGATGAGGTCACTCCAGTGCCCTACTTCACCCAGATGTTTGGTGACGTGAGATTTCGAGAATTTTCCTTGGACAAGACTCTTCTTGTGCTCCTTCGCTCATATCTTGAACAATCTCCAGGTTTGACCAATGTACATAGCCTGACAGCCATTGCATTTTAACTTATAAGCACCACTTTTGCTCAATATATCCATCTTGTCCTTTGTTCTGTTTAGCTGTGATCTGAGGCTACTTTTGTTGTAAAATGCTATATTATAGAGGCTCTTCGGAAACATTTCCAATCCTCTCAGAGATATGGCCGTAATATGGGAGTTTGCACCAATGCCGTTCCCTTCTTCAGTCCTCCCCACCTGATAAGAGTAGCGACTGTGCTTTCTCTTAAGCATGTTGTTTATGAGCTTATCGCTGTACCCATTTTTCGATGCAATCGTTTTTATGGTATGAAGCTCATTGCTGAAATTTTCTTAATAACTAATTTTCTGAAGATTTTGTGAAATGTTTGTGGAAATACAGTGTTGAGATCATTCTATAATAAAATGGACTTCCAAAAAGCAGAACCTTAAACCCTTGAAGTGAAGAGGCTATTCCTCATCCATTCAATATCCATTTAGTTACAAGTGTATTTGTCTTTCAAGGAACTTTCAGATGTCCACAGAATATTCATTAATATTGTGAAATATTCAATTAGTTCACAGGTGAACCGCTAGAACGCCGTAAAGATGACAATGCAAATGCATTGAAAAAAAGACTGGAAACCTATCACAAGATGACGGAACCCCTTGTCCATTATTATGCTGCAAAAGGTAACATTAAAAGTTTCACAAAAGGCGTGATCATTTTTTTAGAGATGCTGGAGTGCTGTCAACATTTTTTAATAGTTTATTCTATATTTGCCAGTTACTTACTGTTAATTCTATTTTAATTGTATCAATGCTTTATTAAAATGGATTTTTAGTGCTTCTCTCTTGACCATCTCCATATTTATTTCAAAATAAATGACAAGAGACACTTTGATTTTTTTTTAGGGATACATCACCGAATCGATGCTACTAAACCAGCAGACCAAGTTTTTGACAACATAATCAAGAAATTTAATGCATTGAAAACAAAGGACAAGGTTATGTTCATCTAAGAACTGGTAAGTGAAATAAAATTGTGTCATATTCAGAATTCATGATGTTGAAGTCGTCGAACAGTCTCCATAGTAATTCAAACCCATGGTGTCTATCAAATGAAGATTTTCCCAAATTGATAGTGGGTTGAGTCTAAATCAAAATATTAGAGCTATTTTTAAATAATGTATTTTTCTACATTTTCTTGTATCTACTACATTGGGTGGCTCTGAAGTTGAATACTTTGTGTATTTTTACAATTTCCCTAGTGCATCATATTTTCTTTCTACAGTGTTATTAGTGATTCTGATCTTGGGTATAGCAAAAGGCTATGACCAGTAGTTTAAATTTTGATCCAGTCTTTTTTTAGTAAAGTGCTTGAATCAATTTCCACGTCACCTTAATTATTCATGGTTGAATCTTTGTAATATTGCCTTGAGAACATTTTTAGTAATACCTACTCACCTTAAGTCCTTTTCCCTTTTAAGAATATAACGCACAGAAGAAAGTGCTATTTGGTCATAAAATTACATTAATTACCATATTTAGTGCTTGAGGACTTCCACAGTCAAGTTATAAGCTTTCCATTAAGCAGATGCTGAGGGTGTTTACTACAATATATTTTGATCCATGCTCCCCAACAATTGAAAACAGATCTTTTATTAGTTTGATGAGTTAGGTACATATATATTTAGAGATATAAATGATTTTTAATATAATTTGATCTGCAAAAAGATGCCAAAATGTAACAGTAGGAATATTTTGCATTAAAAATTGATGAATTTATAAGATTACTAACAATTCAAATTTTTATTTCAGGTATTCTACTGAACTAGGGGTATCAAGAATGGTTGTTAATGGATGTGCTATGATTAAATGGATTCAAGTCGTCATAGTTAAGATGGGATAGTTTAGTTTGTGGTATTACAGAAATCAGTATGGAATGACAGTATCAAGTCAATTGGAATTCAGGAAATAAAAGCTGTATATTTTCTCTACTAATGTTTTTTTTTGTAACTTTTTGTTGACCTGACATAGTATTTTGGATGACATGTGAATAATTAATACTCTTAGTAATGCCATTTGTAATTTTTTCGTTGAGATATCAGAATTGAATTTACTTATTTTGATGCAATGTAAACATCTAGGTATGTAACTTCTGTGGAGATATCAAGAATGAACTCATGTGTCATGTTACTGTAAAATAGACATCTACTTACATCACTTCATATAGTTTTCACAACTGATATATGCATTCCTACAAGAGTGAATATAAAGACAGTGGTTTAATAAATATGTGGTATATAAATAAAATACCCCATGTAAAACAAATTAGAAAAAAGGGGGTTGTCAAGGTGCCAATAAATGTGGGTTGAGTACTTGCTAGTATTTGGTTTTAGTTTTTTCTAATCGTATGCTGTTGATCTTTTTGGTGTATGACTAGAATCCCATTTTAAACGTGACTGTTGTGAATGTCATTGTTAATTTTTCATTACTGTTTGTACAGTTTAACCAATTTCTGTTAGCAAGTTCTAATAAATTCTTGAATATAGTGCTGTTTATTATGATGTTAAAATTTTTCAGTATAGTATTGTTAAATATTTTATAAAATATTTAATCTCTAATGGAAAAAAGAAAAGTGCTCCATGGATCCCTGGCTGTAGTGAAGACTTCCACCAATGGGCTATTTAAGGTGCTTACACAGCTATACTAGAACAGAACTAGACTCAAGTGTTTGGAATGAAATGTAAAAAAAATACTTAAGGAAAGGTAAAATACTTTTAATTTGATCTCCTTAATTATGATACCAGCTGAAGAATATTTTCATTGAGTCCAGATGTTCTATTTTATCATTCTATATTGAATATCTTCAGACTGAATATTACTTCATGAACTTTTGAATATGAACACTGTTTAGAGCAACGTTTTTCAAAAAGTTCAACAAGAAATAGCAGTGATAAATTAGGACCATAAATAATAAACTTGTTTTCTGAAACAAAAAAATGTATTTTCTGAAAGTCGAATAACTTCTTGTTCAAGTTAAGCCTCATCAATTAGTGTCATAATGTTAAATTATCAATAATTAATGTTATGTTACAATTTCCTAAAGAAGAATATTTGGCACTGAGAGGTGAAGAAGGACAGAATAAACTTTCAAAAGGAAATTTATCATTATTGTTAAAATTTAATGTTTTTGATTTAGTCCAGGCATATCTCTAGCTTCTAAACTTGGGAGATGCAGCTTAAAATTTTATAGAGCTCTCAGGAAAATGTGCAGGCATAATAAACATTAATTAGAGCCAATCCTTGGTCAATAATTGTATTGGTCTTCTGTGCCAATTAGCTATAAGTAGAATGGTTAAAGTGGGGAACTATAAGAAAAAAAGGCTGAGTTGGTCCAGACACACGTTGATAAGGAATGAGTACAAATATTTAAAGAACTAAAAAACATCAGATTCATACGTTCTTCCACATTTTAGGCGACGTTTAATAATATCTCGTCACTATTAAAAGGTGTCTGAGGTTTCATTCTAGTTGCCTAGAAACGTCAATATACTTATATTTTTAATTATATTTAATTTTGTTTTAGAGTAAATGTTCATTGCGTTCGTACACCAACTGAAGCAATAGCTTCACATATGGCATTCTTAAATTAATCTTGCTTGCAAAAAATTATAGTCTGGATGGACAGCAGAACGGAAAAATCTGTTGCTATATACACTGTGATACTACTCAGCTAAATTATGTACAAATGCACAGTATAGATTCATCAAATTGTCCCTTTTCTAACGCCAAGCAAAGATTTGATTCAATTAATTCTATCACAGAATAACGGAAAAAGTTGCTGAGATATTAGCCAGGGTAATTTTGTCAATTTATGGCCCTATCGATACAATATGAATAAGTATTTCTCGAAATAGTTTAAACATATTCTCTCTCATACGTTGTATCAGTTGTATTGTGCGGGCCGGCATTTGTGCTGCCATCTTCTCAGATAAGCACTAAATACAGAAATGAAAACAGCTAAAAAAGATCCATGCAAGGTCTTTGCATGCCAAATTCAGAAATGCTTGAAAGGTTTGTAAAGTGATAGTACTGGATATAGGGCAATGATGACTGGCTGGACGTTTTAATTATTTGTATAAGGTTCCAGGAATATTTATCTCTATTCGTTTTCACAGTAGTCGTATTATGTCGTAGTTAAAATATAGTCAAGTTTTTACTTTTCTTCCAGAGAATAAGTTCAACGAAGAAAGTTGTAAAGAGGTGATAAATGAAATGCAGAAATGCTGTGACAAATGGTTTGAAGAGTCCCTTTGTTGTTCTGGATTCAAGAAACCCTCGCAGTCGTGAAAGGCAATTAGCCATTGACATTTTTTCCAGTATCTAATAAATATTATTAGGATTTACTCATTTGAGCAGTTGCAATTTGCTGAACGAAGTATACATATTCAATTATCATAAGCTTCGAGTTTGATTGATCATTTCTAGTTACTTTTTCCTGGCACTTTTTTTTAGCTAACTCAATGGATAATGACTTTAAACCTTGGAAGCATAAAAAACTCCCACCCAGGAGTAGAAAACCATTAAAGGATTATAATTGGATTCAACGAAATCCTCGTTTGTTTACATTTTTGTTCACCACCAGCAGCCTTTTGATATTTTTCAGCAGACCGTTGTATGATATATTTTTGCGAGAGAGGATTGAAGGACCCCAAGGATTTCGTGTTCCACAAAAACGTTTATCAATTTCTCCGGAGAAGACATAACTATCGTTTAGTGCACTCCAACTTTAGTTTTGAAAGGCGTGCGTCGCTGTAGACAAAACTACTAACACTTCCATTCTGCTACCTTTAGACGGCTTTGATGGATGCAGTTAGCAGAGCCAAGGGCCGTATGCTCCGTTTTCCCAGGCTTCTCTCATTGTGTGCTGCTGAAGGAAATGCTTATGCTCTGTGTGTTTTGTCTGCTCATGATACTGGAGGAGCAGGAGGTACTGGGGTGATGAAAGGGAAATGCGAAGCAGAATTTCAAGCTTTAAAAAAATGTGCTAGAGAGGCAGCAAAGAAAGCTGCAACAAGAATGTAGTATTTGGAAGTGTAATTTAATTTGTAGTATGATATCCTCTTTGGATATTTGTGATGGATTCTGTAGTCTGCATAGAGCTGTTACCATATTTTTATAAAAGTGAATTGTGGTCAAATTAATATAGACACTACTACTTTCCCCACTTAATTTTACGGTTTTGAGGAGTACCTGTGGTAATGCGCTTTGTAGTAACATATCTCATAAAAAGTTCAGAATTCAAATATCCTATTTAGCAGGCTCAATTTCAGTCACGTTCAATTTAAAATAATTAGTTCAATAATACATTCAAGAGCTGTTGACTTCTTGTTTGCAACTGACATGATGAAATTAAAGCATCACTTGATTCTTTCATTTCTCTTACGCCTTCTTTTAATCGTTTACGGAGAATGGCAGGATGCCAATTTTAATGTATCTTATACTGATGTTGATTATCATGTGTTCACTGATGCCTCACGTTACATGTCGTCTGGTGAGTCACCATATCAGCGCTCTACATATCGCTATCCTCCAATCCTTGCTGCATTGCTGTTGCCAAACATTTGGCTTCACAGATGCTTTGGAAAGGTGATATTTGGTATGTTTGACATCTTGGCAGGTGGACTTGGGGTTGTGATGTCAGGCATCACTCCTCCCTCAAGGATTACTCTCCTCCTCTGTCTTTACAGTCCACTGAGTGCTATAATTTCCACTCGAGGTAGTGCAGACTCATTGTCATCAGCCCTGGTGATTTCATCCATAATGGCTATTACTAAAGGTCATGTTGCCATGGGTAGCACCATACTGGCTTTGGCTGCACACCTTAGGGTTTATCCCATTCTTTTCTTTCTCCCAATGTGGCTGTCTCTCACTGGAGAAAAGGACAAAACTCATCCAATGAAAAATCTTCCCAGGACATTTAATCCAAAACATTGGTTTCGTTTCATTTGGTACTTGATTTCAAAGCCTGCACGATGCTGTTTTTTTGTCACATTTGTAATGTCTCTTGGGATACTTACTGCTGTGTCATATATGGCATATGGTCACAAATTCCTTCAAGAGAGTTACCTTTACCATTTTTCACGAGTTGATACGCGACATAACTTCTCCGTTCATTTCTACATGTTTTTGCTTGCTGGTAATTTTCTTCCTTCCTTCATTTTCTTCTTACCGCAGCTCATAGTTATTGTATTGCTCGGGATAAAGTATGGAACTGCCAAAGACCTTGCTTTCGCCTGTTTCTGTCAAGTGTATGTTTTTGTTGTATTCAACAAAGTGATAACTGCACAATACTTTATTTGGCCCCTCTCAATCTTTCCTGTTGTTGTCCCAATACTTTTAAGAGATCAAAATGTTGGTTCACATCTGGATGCTAAAAATTATACATATTTGTGTAATTTTAAGAAAATCCTTATCAGTCTTGGCCAGTGGGTTTTATCTGTGGGGTTGTGGCTATATAGTGCTTATAGGTTAGAATTTTTAGGTCATAACACTTTCCCTTATATCTGGGTGTGCAGTCTATTGCTCTTTGGAACCAATGTTTATATTCTCAAGGGACTAATCAATTGTTACGACTGTAATGCTGTGAAAAAGGCAATGCCAAAAAGGAAATTACGTTAATTTTCATCAAAAAAGTACATCCTATGGGGAATCCAATTTAATTTGAAGTAGCTACTACATAAGCTGTTGTTATAACTGGAAACATTCATTTAGTATTCTCACCCTAGGAATGGCTCAGTATTGTTTAAAATTAATTTTTTCCAATGTCTATAAAATGGGGTGAAATTATAAGTTGAACTAACTATAATAATTGGATATTTGCAATAATCACATCTAGTGTATTATTTAATTTGATAGAGATGACAAGACCAACTGTGTGTTATAAACTATTTTTTGATAATACTAAAGGAAAACTATTTTATGGACAAAGTAGAAAAATTTCTGTTATACATATGATTGTTGGAGTGTTATCATTTTGTGTGCAGACACATTTATCTCATATGACCTCGGACTTAATTAATGGATTGTGTTTTTATAAACATTATACTTCAACCTTGATCAGAATTTTGCTAATTTCATGCAGTGACTTCAAGATTATAACAACACAGTTTGTTCATTCTACCTATAAGCTAATTTAGTTCACAGTGCTTCAACTTTTTTGTGGGCTGTTGGTAATCCATAAGAAAGGAATTTAACAGAATACTGTAGAAAAATTAAGATTTAAATTTTCCCTGTTTATTTAAGGATGCTCCATCCGCTAGTCATTCATCACATTTTTAATGTGACAAGAGTTTGTAATTTCTTTTTGTTTCATTGTAGTTGAAAAATATGTTGGGCAATGAATGCAGTTGTAAATATTATCTGATGCAAACAAATATGACGTTGAATAGTGTGTGTATGAAAGAGTATGTTTTATAAAGGATTAGATATTGCAAAACCCTAGTTTTTTTTAACATGATGTCATCATTTTACTTCCCAGTGCACATTCAATAGTGCAACTTGCCATCCAACTTCATAAACTCTCCATAGTCAAATACCCCGCGTTATAAAGTAGTTGCTCCTTCAAGTGGATTAATGAATTATTAATGCAAAAAGAAATTAGTTCTTAATATTGTTCCATTTCTCTGAAAGGAAATCATCCACTCATTTCAAAGGTCTAGAGGCCTGTTATGAATCAGCATGAACAAAACTCCCATGGAAATCTTGTAAAACCAGTCTAATAATGTGACCATCTTAAAATGGATACTGCAATGTGACTAAGAAAAGAGCTCCCTTGTTCAAATGAATTTTAGACCGACTTAAATTCCACGATTTGCACCTTTGTCTATTTAGGACAAATTCCATAATTTCTAAATCTAAAATCACAAAGAGCACTAAAAATCTTTGTTCTTCATGAAACATCTCTTAAACGACCTTGTTCACCAATAGAAAATGTTTGTTTTCTAGTTTCTTTTAGGTACCTAATTATTCCTTTTTTCTAATTTAAGTATATATCTCAAATATCACTATTAGTGACTCACATAAAATATTGTGTGTGATAACGCCTATGTCTCCTATTTTATAGGGGCTTTATATGTCCATACAATCAAATTAATATTTAATCCTATTAGCAATGGCTTACTACCTTGTACAGTACTCTATGTATGATATAATTTCAAAGATGGACATGTCTGAAGCAACCGTAGTTGCTTCAGACAACTGAATAAATGTTGAATATGAAAAACCCCCTCACAAAATCAGACCAGAATTTCTCATGAATAAATGTTTTATTTCAGTCTACTAATCCTAAAAAAAGATATTAAAAGTCAAGGCCACAAGGAATTAGAATGAATTAACTTGTGTAGTAAAACAGCAAAAAAGTACATTAAAATTAAACAAAATTACATTATAAGACATTACAGTATGTTTATATAGAAATATATTATTGTATGATGACTTCTGAAGCCTTATTTCTCCGACTGCTATCTCATGGCTCTGTTTAAAGATGTTGAGTGCATACACCAGGACAGTTGGTTTACCTTTAGATATAGAGGTTAGCTGAGAAATAAGCAAGAACTCGTCTACTCAGTGAATAAGCAGAAGTGACCAGAGGGGCAATTCTCAGTAAGATGTACAGAAATCCTATTACTGTATCATGGTGCCGTCAAATGAGAAGCAGCCAATCACCCAGAGGAGGGGCAGGCAGCTCTTCATGTGGGTGAAGGTAGAGACCACAGTGATTGGTACGGCAACACTCACTTTACTTTAGGTATGGCAATAGTTACTTTAATGACTGCAATACTGGCATGTGGAAGGCAATGGAAAACCATTGAGCACTCACCAACTTACACTTTGATTATATTGTGATGGAACCCTCTCAAGTATTCTGGAGGTAAAATAGACCTCAATCAGATCCCGAGAGAGTGCATCAGTCAAAAGTAAATAAATTGAGAATAGAAACTTGGATTGTTATTTCCAAGCTTGTGGTAGGTTAGACTACCCAACGATGGAAATGCATTGAATGAGATTGGATAACTAAGAAATTAGCAAGGTGAGATGGTCTGAAAATGGAAGTTATGGTGTGATAGTCATAGGATAATATTTTCAGCATAATTGCAAGCCCGGCACCATGTTTTTAATACTTTATAGAGTTTCAACTTTTCCATATACTGCCATGCTCCAAATGAAAGTTGTGAAATACCACCTCTTTTAAGTTATTGCTGTGTCTTCTCTGAGCTGCATCAACTTTATGAATGCCTTCTTACCACCAGCTATTATCCTGATTACATTTGAATTTCTATAATCACATATTACATGGTTGATGAGAATAGGATAATACTATAGCAGCCAATTAAGATTCCACAGTTGCTCTAATTCATCTCCTCTTAAGTACTACATCTGCCTTGTGCTGCTCTGATCCGCACACTAGTATTTATTTTTCATCCTTTTGATGGTCATACTATATTCTTAAATTTAGGGCCCACCGATTTAAAAAAATGTTTTTGAGCTCTACTTGCTTCTCTGCTGCAACTGCAATGTCATCTATAGAACAACACTTTTGCCATTCACAATGATTCCTTCCATAATAATAATAAAATACTTTCATAATTATTCTGCTTCCTTTATTGCTTTTTCTAGTTATATATTGAATAAGGATGGTGACAGATTGCATCCTTGTCTAACTCTATTTTTTGTTTATTTTTCTCCTGTATTTCCTTTGCACTCTTATAGTTTGTTTTTTATATATGTGATAGATTATTCTTCAATCATAGTTAATGGTATCAGCCATTACCTTGTGGAAATGATTCATCGTAATGATAAATGAAACACTTGGTTAATTTCCACAATTTATTTTTTGGCACTACCTAGGTTTCAACTCACCGAGACATCATCAGGCACTACAGAAAACGTACAGAGTGCAAGGTATATATACACAAATGAGGGAGGGGTGGTATTGGGTGTCACGGTTGGTTTGGGGAGGAGGGGGTTGGGAAGGTATGCGTTGGGGGAGGGGTTGAGGAGCATCGAGTGATGCGCCAGGTCATTAGCGAAGGGCAGGCATTTTGGAAATAGGAAGGTCGACGAGAGGTGACCAGTATGCATATGTCATGTCATTTAAGATATTGGGACCAGCAGCTTTTATCTCTAGCTGTTCAGAGTTATCTCTAGTTGTTTACAGATAATAATATTAATCTCAACGTAATGGAAGCTGTTCAAATGGCAGTAATGGCCTCAAAGGATGGAAGTAATGGGAATGTGATGCTAAACGGATAGGCCAAATAACTGATGAAAACAGTTTCGAAACTATCGAAAAGAAAAAAAATATGCACTACTCTCACAAAACATGGAATGTATGCTTTTAGAGTAAGATGACTATTGGCTGAGTTGATTCTTTTGTTATATAAGATTTCACACAATCAAAAATCGTTCAGGATACATGTATTATTGTCAAGATATTCAAAATCAAATCCAGAGAAGTTAGGTGGGTTATATTTAAGGGTGTGAAATATTGGAGTTAAAATATTCTTCTCCCTTAGGTTATTAACAATATTTAGAAATATACATTCAATATTTTCATTTTTCAATGCATGCTTCTTTAATTTAAAAAATTGAGATTCATTTATATTTTGTATATGCGCACGCATTTAGTCAATTCACTCCGCGCGCAATATACATGTTAACAATACACAATTTTTAGAAAGCATACTTTTGGTTTTTTGAAGATTTTTTGTTATATTACATTATAATAAAGAAATTTAAAATGAATGATGTCACATGCTACCAAATGTTGGAAATCAATAAGGTAGCGTGTAAGTATTTCAAGTCGGAATGCGCGCTACTCTGACAATTCGTATTGGTGACAAATGAGTGAGGCTATAACAAGCATAACCAAATGATTTAATTTGAAGTTCTATAACTCTCACAAAAAGTAGACTGTGTAAAATTATTTTCTTTCAAAGTTAAGAATTTTAAAAAATATTTTCGAACTCATAGTTATTTTAAATAATAAAAACAGTGAGAATAAATTAGCAATCACAATGCTACTTCAGTGGTATATCCGTTTAAGTATGGCTTCGTATGTGTTTATTAGTGTGTACTGCCACTGATTACTCGGATGTAAACACGATCTTTATAAATGTTTATGCTGGTGTACAATTGGAAAGCATGAACGCAACCAGTTTATATGTTTCTACTTGCCGACTAGTTTTACAGGCAGATACAGGTGATCCGTCTTCGTGGTCAGATTTATACAGATTGGTACCGTATTTGCGGCAATCTCTTTCCTGTACAGTGTGCGGTAATTTGTTAATTGAGCCATACACTCCGACTGAGACAAATTGTCAGCATCATGTATGCAAAGCATGTAAAGGAGGAAAGAAAAAACTCAAGCCGTCATGTAGTTGGTGTCGAAATTACGGAAAATATGTGGAAAATGTGCAGTTACGAATACTACTTCAATGTTACAAAAAATTGTGTGAGTACATAACAAGTACTGAAATATACAGGCATTTAGCGTCTGTGACTACTAATGGTGGAACATCAAGTTTAGTGGAACTTATACAGGAAGGAGCTGGTTTCAAAGATGAGTATAAGAGTACTGCTGGCCTTTCCAAATCAGCATACAGCATTTTACCTTGTGTTTATACTACTACTAGTACCTCAACTCAAACGCAAGTGGGTGTGGGTACTTCACCACAAAGTGTTGATGCCCCAACAATTAAAACAGTTTCAAATGGATCTTCTCTTTATTCTATCATGTATGCTAGTAACAATAAAATCACTATCAAAAGAAAAGCACCCCGTGATACCATATTTTACCTCGATGGATCGGAGGCCCCTCCATCACCATCACCAATTACCCCACAGCCTCAACTCACTCAGGCCGTGACGTGTGTTTCTCAGTCTGTCACTCCTTCAGTTGTGCGTACCTTAGTTGGGAGTGGGGGAGTGAGTGGACCCCTTATCGCTGAAACGAACATTTTAGGGGGCGGGGCTGGATTTAAGAAACCAAAGCAGAAACCAGTGAACAATATAAATGCTAAACCTAAGGCAAAGAAGAAAGGTTGCCGTTGTGGGAATGCAACTGCAATGCCCGGAAAATTAACGTGCTGTGGGCAACGGTGTCCATGCTATGTAGAAGCAAAGGCTTGTTTGGAGTGCCGCTGTAGAGGATGTCGAAATCCTCACCGTCCTGGGGGCCATAAAGTGAGACCTCATATACCTGAATTGCAGTCGCTTCAGATCCACATACCGGCAACTGATGCCAATGCTGAAGATTTAGTGGATACATCCAGGTAAGAATGATGTCATGGAACAGACAATCTATGTTATTATCTTTTAAAAATTTCTTTGACAGACATACCAGGAGTAGTTTAGAAAACCAGGTATTGTATGTTAATTGAATCCCAATTAAGGTTTAACACCTACACCAGAAATGTTTTACATGCTCACAGATTCAGCGTTTACAATGGGTTTTGATAATGTACTTCATAAACGTTTTTATATATTGGTATAATAAAATGTTACCATTGGGACGAATTACGTGATATGTTTTTAGTGTTGATTTAACTAAACAGATGACTAGCAATCTTGCTAGCCCTTGCACTATTAAATCGATGGTTCTACCATGTGACTACCCCGAATGGAACTGAACATTTTAATTTTCAACTGAATCATCAACTTGTTGATGTCTGGGGATGGGTTTTTATGAGTGTACAGGCCAGTGAATTTTAGTGAAGACTAGTTTGCAGTAAGTTTAGGAAATAAGCTTAGGAAGAATCGGGACAGGCGTTGATAATAATAATTTTATTTTTGTCTTTAAGTTTACATGAATAGTCAGATATCAGAAACAGGGCAGACATAAAATACAAGCATATATTACACCATACAGACATATTACACATATTGTCAAAATACAATTCCCGTGGTAGGACAGCTATAATATTCTTCAATGGAATATAAAACTTTTGCTACCAATCAGGATTGTATAACCGATTTAAATTTTTCCTAAGTGCACAGCCTTGCCGTTGCAGGTATATGGTTATATAATTTTATCCCCACGTTAGTAATGGAGTATGTTAACCTACAATGATTAATTGAGAGAGAATGTTTTGTCCTTATATTATGATCGTGTGAATCAAATCTTTTCTCTAAAGAGTTTTGATTTTGTTTAATATGTAGCAGTATTATATATATCGATATCATGAAACGTCATTTTTGTCCTGATACAAACTCTAGCATATGAATTTGAACATAAATCAGTGTATTATGAAAGGCACCTCATGAGTGAACTAGGAAGGTAAGATAATACATCTCACTGAACACTCTGCGTAAGCAAAAGTAAACATTGACTACCATATCATTGCAATTCAAATGAAAAATCAAGTGGAAGTATTGCATAGGTATCAAATGCAATGGAAGACTTCAAGTATCTTTTTTGCCGTTTGTCTTCCCTTCAAAATCAGTGGAAGAAAGGCCAGGTGTGAAGTTAATGTTTGCCGATGTCAGCGGTGAGGTAAAAGAGATTTAGTCACCTCTTAGTTCTTCAATTATTCTTGTTTATCGGGTTTGCTGACACAACCGATGGTGTACGAAAGAGAAGGGTAAATTTTATTTTTTCCTGGCTCGGCATTTCCGGTGGCATACTTGCCTTATGGTGAGTTGGTCGGGTTTCCCCACTAAGGGTGTGACATCTGGTTTTCCAGCGCTTTGGCGGTGAGGTTTTGTAATAATAATAATTTTATTAGCCTGGAGGAGCTGGAGTACATCCATATGCTATGCCATTTTTTTACATTACATAACCCACATACACTCTTAAATAAAAAAATACATTGTCACTTAATACAACAAAGTATCAGATAAAAACACTAAATGTCAAAGAAACTAACTGCCATCTTTAAAAAACTATGGTTCTAATGTAAGCTTTGACCAGAAGGGACATATTTAGCCTTTTCATGAAGATGAGGTCACAGATTTTATTTCTTCGGGTAGCTTATTGTATAAGGCTGACATTGAATGATGAGGTCCCTTCAAGCCTGGTTTCAATCTATATATATTCCGATGAATGCCATGTTTTCCACTAGTCCAGTGCTGATGTGAATCAGCATTTTTTTAAAAATATGGCGCTAAACTGTTACAAATGAAGCACAATGCAGAATGTAAATAGAAGGTAGAGTAAGAATGCGATGCTAGATTTGCCAGAGCAATAAAAGTCTTGCCAAAGAGTCCATGGGGATACATGGCTTAGACCTTTAAGGCCCGTTTTCGTAGTGAGAAATCCATTTTGGCTTTGTAGGAATTCCCCCCAGAATATTATGCCGTAAGAAAAAAAGAGAGTGGATTTTCTCATTTTCCCGGAACCGTCGTTTTTTTCTCTCCATTTTCCCCACCCTTGTGCCCGTGGCGTGTCTGAAATGTCGTTTCTTTTCCAGGTTGAGTGTGAATGTGGAGGAGTTAAATTCCAGGGCCGGCACCCGAATGCTCCAGACGGTCCTGGTGGCTTCCGCGACCGGCACGTCATCCATCGGCGACAGCCCACCTTCCTCCTCGTCTTCCCCGCAGCCCGACCTGACGCAGGGGGACGCCAGCCTGGAGGAGGAGGAGGACGGCGAGGGTCTTCTGGACGGCGAGGACGACGACGATTGCGACGAGGGGGTGGACGATCCCAACAGCGCGCCCATCCCCGTGGACATACTCGGCGTGCACTCCCAACTGGTGCGGGCGGCGTCCAATTTCAGGGGCGCCCGGGTGGTGACGAGTGGTGTCGGCGGGAGCACCACGAGTGGGCTCCAGCTCCAGACGGTGACGAGTATGGTGCCGGCCGCCCTTCTCGTAGGGGACGAGAGGTCGCCCTCGGACTCTGGGGGATGCGGTGCCTCCGGCGACGACAGTGACGTGGAAGTGGACATTTAAAACGTTTGCGTCACCGTTTTCCTTGCGTTCCTAGTGCCTGGATTCTAAATATTGACCGTGAGAGGTGAACCAATATGACAATCCACTTAAGTGTCTCCAGCGAATTCAAAGAGTCCTGTATGAATTGCGGCAAATATTCTCTAATTATAAATTTTTGTATACCAGTAATATTTTATGGGTATATCAAACATCGCATATCTGATTCTTAATTTATCAATTCCAGTTATCCTAAGGTACTGAAAACAGCATGGTGGTTGTTGACTGCGAATGACTTCTCATTTAAACACATGTAATAAGCATTTTTAATTAGTAAATTAATTGTAGTTGACAGTGTTGGGCCCATGCTATACTGGTTGAGTGAAGAAGTTTGTTTATATTGTGGAAAATATATTTAAGGCACAATCCATGCTTGGAGCATGTAGGTTGTCATGGGAAATGGGATGACTGCCACACTGACATTTTACAGTGCCAGCATTTAACCATTCTGTCAGAATCACATTCACTTCTATCAGTGATAAGAGGAATCTCAACTGTTCTAGTGACCACCATATGTATGCTGTACGAGTACTTGTGTAATCAGGAAGTCATTTGGTAGGTAACTGGAAGCATGATATTAATGAATCTTTACTTTTTATTAAATTAAATCAAATGAAAGTGTGTGTGTGTGTGCGTGTGTACAATTGTTTATGAGAAAAGAGTGTGTATGAATATTTTTATATAAATGTGATGTTCCATCTGTGAATCAATACTTTTTCATGAAATTCTTTTTTTGGGAATTATGTTCAGGTTATGTTGGAGACTTTAGTCTAAATGCCAGTTAATTTTGCTACAATGTTACCGGTGATATGTTTGGTTCCTGCTGTATCAGTCAAGATTGGTTTTTTATTTAATTCGATCAGTATTATGCTGATAACCATATGAAACTTGAAATTGTAGTGGTTGTAAGATTCATGAAAGATTTAATTTCCTTAGACTTATTAGTTAGGTAAAAAACTGAAGTATTTTGTGTCAATTTTAGTAACATAAATGCTTGTATGTGTCTGATATATTAATGCAAATAGACTTTACAGTTTCTCATTTTGTGACATTCATATTCTCAACACAAATCTTTCAATCACCTTTCACATTCATTCATTGTTAAATGGCTATTGATTACTAGAGGTTAATCTTTTCATGTTGAATAGTTGAGGAGTAGTTTTGAATCTTACACTGAAAGCCTGAACTCTGTAACGGGACATACAAACACAATTCCATGTAGTGTCTGAAGTGATGAATGATCCTTATTTTATAGAAAATGATTTTTAAATTTTTTCTCACTCAATGCCGATTACACTTTTACTCAATGTGAAAAGTATGTTTTAAACAAAAAATGAATTCATTGTGTTTATACATAGAAATTTAGCATTGGAATGTATAAGACAATTATTTTAGTTTAATTAAAAACAATCAAATAGTTTTTATACAGTAAGAGTTATTTTTATTATTAAATCTTGATTTGCATCTTGGCAAGCCCTATTTTTTTTAGTTGATCCCCTTTTTTTTCCATTTTGACGGTAGTTTTGAAATATCTGCTATCTCTGTTCTATATACTGTTTTAATGCAGTTTTAACCCCTAGGCTGCAGAATACGTTGATCAACGTTTTGGCACCCTAGTGTGGAGAATACATTTGGGTAAATGACTTCGTGCCATCCCTAGACCCTCTCCAAATTTTATGGTCCGTCCTTTCCAAAAAGTTTTGAATCCTTACACTTTCCTACTGTTCCAGAATAGGGCACCCCAAGCAGTGCTGTTTATGATGGTTCATGGCCTTCGGACACATGTGACAAATCCATTCTGTCCGCCGAGATTTGGGAAATTGTTTTCTTACCCACCCATGACATTTCTCTTAGTTGTCGCAGAGTTTTGGTAGAATGCTGTTTATAAATGAAAGTATTTACGTACTGTTTGGTATCAAATTAATCATAAATTATCAAAGAAAGTAAATATGGAATTCATTTTTTAAATATCTTTTTGCATGAAATATTTTGACTAGTCAATCGTATCTCCACTACCCCCACGGAGGGAAATGGGTCATGGTCAATAAGGGTTGGCCCGTGGTCCGCTACCTAATAAGCCTTTGTCGGAAATGGAAAGGAAGTGTGCCGTGGCCACTTTTCTTCTGCAAAAGAATGAAGCTGCCACAGCTGAGGGGTTGATATCCTCGCTGCTGAGCGTGGCTTAGGGGAATAAAACCATGACCAATATCATAATGGGTATCTTTGATGTTGGTACAATGAGTGGAATTGTCATTTAATATGCCTTAAGTTCAAATGGAAGACTGTTTCTCCATCGGGTGAGGTAATCGGTTGCTGATGTTTCTATGGCCGACTCTGCCATTGTCTTCAGGGCATACTCGATGTCCTGAAGATGATGGCAAGGTCATTCATGCTTCAGGGTGTACTCAATACCCTGAAGATCTCGGCAACCAATTACTTTCTTTGTTACATCTTCTGAGGTGTACAGGGTTTGGATATCTATTTATCCTGGGGTTCCTTCCGTGTCTATCCATTGGAGACCACAGTTTCGTCAATGTTGTAGCTGGCATCTTCATGTCTGAAGTGTTTCGTGCAGTTTTTTGACCACCATATTTTAACATCCTTGTCTCATATGCTGATTGGTTCTTGAATGTGTGAATTCTCATTGCTAGTTTGACTTGATTTTTGAAAAAAACTATTTCCAAGTGTTGGAGAGCTTGTAACTTTCATCTCTATATAAATTATTTTTGTTCTTTGCCAATAGCTTCCTGTATGAGCCTGGGGAAATAGCATTTTTCATGAGCATGGCTCTTTTCAAATTGATATTGTGTCAGGTTTTCTCAGAAGTGCTCAGCAATGGCTGAAAGGCATGGTTGTTTATTTTTGTCCCTCTCCTGTGTTCTTGCATTCAGAGATTTAGTGCTCTCTGGATTTGGCTGGTCTAGGCCTTTCCACAATCGTATCAGACCTTGTGTACGCCACTTTTGTTTTTCATGAGCAAATGGTCTGCTATGCAGAGCAGGTTCTTACACAAAGCTATTGAAATGGCAAAGAACACAAAAGACTTCAATAGAAAAGAAAGTTACAAGCACCCCAACACTTGGAAATGGTGTTTTAAAAAATCCAGACAAGTGTGCAATGTGAATGCACCCACCTGAGAACCAATCAGAGTGCAGCATGTGAGACAAGGGTTTAAACATAAAGCGATCAAAAATCTGTGTGAAACACTTCTGACCTCTAGATGCTAGCTGGTGTAACATTGGTGAGCTGTTGTCCCCTCAACATGGACAGAAGCAGGAGGAACTGAGTTCTTTACTGAATTTACTGGGTGTTTTTAATTAGATGACACTGACTGACTGAATTTCAGCTAGATTTGATATATAAAAGTAATATGGTTTTTACAGATTGTTATTTTAAGTCCAAGTATGATCAGATAAAGTTTAACTATTAACATTTAAAGCACAGAAGCGGTGAGCTTTTAAGAAACAGAAATTTCACTTAACTTTTCCTAAAAATGAAAGAATCAAAAATATAATTATTTTGATAAGTCTATATTTATATGCATTAAATAGTGTTGTTTGGTTCTTACAATATATACTTGTGTTGTTTTTATTAATTATATTCAGAAAATGGAATCTGTAATATTAGGTAAACTAAATTTTCGACTATTTAAACTAATTGTTATTATGTGTTTGATTATTTTTTGGAGGTAAGACCTCGGGGTGTGCAAGACAATTTACTTATGCTGAAACCTCAGATTAATGATAGTTACACACTGTTATTTCACTGAGTATTCTTGAATTTATATGGTTAAAAATGTTACAAATCAAATTGAAGTTATCTTTTTGAACAATTCTTACCCAAACAACAGCTTTCAGAATAATTTCAATTGAGTTCTATTTCTAACCGAGCTCCATTAGTGTAAGAATTTGGTCTACAAATTCCCACTTAAAAAAATAGGGGAGATTCAATACGTTAGTGTTCTGTTTTGTATCCCAAATTGGGACCTTTTCTATAGTGAATGAATTTCAAAATATTAGAACTTAGGTGAAGATTTCAAAAGCCTCTTCTTAGATGGTGATTGTAAATCCCCATGATCATTAACATCCTTCTTCTATTATTCAACCTAAACTTCATATCAGCAAAATCAGTTAAATTTACTGTTTAATTGTTGTCTTTGTTCAATATTCTGTCTTACATCCATTTCAACAATGTCAAATCAAAGTGATGAAAAAGTGCCAATGCTAATTCCATCATTCATTGTCCAGGAGATTGACTGGAGAAATAAGGTGGGGCACTATCATCCTATAAGCTTCTAGTAACCCTATTGCCATATGTCACTGTAATATACATTGAAAAAGCAGAATTATTTTGGTGATTTTTCTCAATTGATATCTAGCTTTCATTTACCAATTGAAATGTTTAATTTTTATTTCTACATTGATTTTTGTTTCAATTTTTCCATTAATTTGTGTTTCAATTTTCCCATTAATTTATGTGTTTCAATATGATGGTCTTCTCCAAAGTTACTCCTTACACAGTTAATTTCATTTACCCATTTGTACGTTCACTTTAGTTAGGGTAACAAGACAATCTTATTTGCTTATCAATATGCGTCATGATATTTTAATCAACTGTGTAGGATGATTCATGCTATTAATTTCTCTTGCCTCATCTCCTTACAGTAGCTGTTGCAACAGATTTATGTTAATACATTTCAGCAATCCAGAATCAGGTTTTGGTGGGAAAAAATATATATACATATATAGATATATGTAC
>WURS02000011.1:7059586-7076097 GCA_011762765.2 Rhinocypha anisoptera | reverse complement strand
CCCTAGAGAGCCATTAGCGGTCTCGCGTCTCGGCTTTCGGAGACGGGAGTGCCGAGCGCGGCCGCCGAGTGCGCTGTTGTGCCTCGCCTCAAGCACTCGCGCGGGTAGGGGTCGAATGCCTCTCGGGCGATAGGGGGGAACATTTCGAATGCGTCCTCGTGGCACGACGCGTAACGTGTGCGTTCCAGCGATTGGCCAAGATTATTGGCGCGCGTTACTCCCTACTCTCGCCCAACCGGCACTAGTCTTTGGCATACCAATCGCAGCAAACAGTTTAGGACGGGATAACTAAATACCATAGTATTATATCAAATTGTTTGGTACCGAATACTCGCAAGTTCAGGAGATTTGAAGGTACATTTCAGTGTTGTATTTCTTTTAGAGACTGTCAACCGGTTGTCAAGATTGTAAATTCAACCTCCGCAACAGTCCTACGGACAAAATGTTTCAAAAATGCATTAAAAAATCTTCGCTGATAATTTCTCCGTCTCAAATCTTGGATCACGTTTACCTTACTTTGGATTGTTGGTAGCAGTAGTAAGAGTAGTGGTATTTTTTACGGCTTTCGTCGACGGCTACGTTCATTTACACCTCGTCGTAATTCTCATAAAAAAACATGCTGGACGAAACTGAACGCTTATGCTCGAGAGGCGGAAATTGGACTCTCGGCCTTTTGGGTGAGCAGATGAGAGTACTCTACCCACCAGGATAACCCGCTGGGTCTTTTCGTTTCATGTAATGCGACATTTTTCTGTTAGAATCAAATCAGAACAAATAATATGATTTGCTGGATGGAAGGCCAGGGGATAACTTAACCCTGAAGAGATTCAAACTGCGTCGGTGCATCATTTATTTGAATATTGTCGCGTCTTGTCAAATTCCATTTCATTGGAATACACACTCTGCTCAACATACGATATTATAGTGAAAAATAAATGTTATAGGGAAGATTGCCATTGCTAAACCAATAGTTTTATCGGGTGTAAACTTTTTGGTTTTTTACTAACAAATATTTCCAACAGGCTTCAAATTCAAACTCCAAGGGAGTGTGTATTTCAGATTTCCGTTCCGCATAGGATTCCAGTACTAAGGTCGTAGTATCGTCCTTAATATGGTAAAAAGTATTCATCTCAAAATATGAAAATAAAAAGCAAACTTGATTTCTTTCCATCAGGTTGTGGTACTACCCAGGTTTCGACGTCACACAGCCATCATAAACTAACCACAACGGTGATTTTTGTAGATGATGACTTTGTGAAGTCGAAACCTCGGTAATACCAAACATAATTGATGAAAGAAACCAATCAGTTCATTTATCATTTACAAAACGGATAATAAATTTTCCACCATTCATTTCTAACTTAGCTTAGGAATGATAACGAGTGGGGGAAGGACATCTTTCCCTTACTGACTAACCTGATATTTCTCATTCAGACGGTCAGTTTCACTTGAGAATTCCTATTTGTGGATGGTCTATCATGAAACAAATAGTGACAATATTCACCAAATGATACATTAAATCGTTTCTCTCAATGATAATTTGCATCATCAAAACCGCAATTTGGATATTCGTATGTTGAAATAAAAGTGGCTCCAAATGTTAACCACGTCTGCCCGTTAGCTGTCGTATGTACTCTGGGATTTTTAAAAATCGAACTCCGAAAAGTGGATGTTTTTTCAGGTATCTTCAACTCAAATCGAGTCTCGTTGATTAAATTATTAGGATAAATTAATTTTGAGACTTGAAATTCACTTGTGAGTCTCCCAAAGATGCTTTAATTCTCAATTTTTTTTACGTTTCTTATTCAGTTGAAATCAAGAGTGACATTCCACGAGCACCTCCTCCCGGTGTGCCTCCCATCGCCCAATCACCAGCTGGTTCCAGAGACAATGTGCACCGTGATTGGTTGGGGTAAACGAGAGGATGCAGAGGGTGAATAAATTAATCATTTTATTGTTTTAATATGCAAATTTTTGGAAGAGTAAGAATTTCCGTGAACTAATGTAATAATAAATTATGCATTTTCCCGTACAACCACGTATCAATAATGAAAAAACTGAGTTAACGTTTAGCAATATTTTTAAATACTAAATTCTGGAGTCGAAAGAAAACATTAATATATCACATAGCGAGAATGTGCTTGATAATGCACCCAATTGAATTTTTGGTTGACAGACAGATACTTATCCTTTGAACTCGGATGACGAGTCGAGCTGGACAAATCTAAGCAAGCTAGCAAATCGCACGTAGAATGCAAAATGATAAAAATATAAATTAAATGTTATTAAAATCAATGCCCCATGCCTCAATATAAAAAAATACAAAACTTTTAAAATTGAAAGTCACTTGGGACTTCCGTATTTAAATGAAGGGGGTGCTCGTCATATCATCAATACTCAATGTTCAATATTGAGTGTTCCACATTAAAATGAGCAAATGAAATCCGAGTGCAAGAAAATAAATGACTCAGGAAAAATAGATGTAATAAAAATACCTTATTTTGACTCTGAACCACGATAAAGAGGAATGAAGTTCTCGGATACCGAATTCCATCTGTTACCATCCCCTTCTGTAATTATGGTATGTTCTTCACAGATTGATTTCCTGGCATTCCTACCCTAGACGATTCATTTTTTCACGTGATCATTTCTATAGTGGTAGAGTACGAGCCGGCCGTGAACGAGGTTCAGGTTGCCGTTCTCAATCGTTCCATCTGTAATTCATGGTTGGAGCCGCGAGACTTGAACGTGACAGATGGGATGCTCTGCGCGGGATATGAAGAAGGCGGCAAGGACGCGTGTCAGGTGAGGGAAACATGTGGAAATTGTACATTATCTTTTACAAGTGAATTGCAATCAGCGTTCAGTGAAATTATCGTAGAGAATGACTGGAACCCGGGACCCCGTTCAATAGTCAACCTCACTGCCCACTGGGCTAACACGGTTTCACAAATGGGCAATCTATATTAGGATATTTTCTTCTTCATAATAAAATACGGCATTCCCATGACTGGTTGCACATTATATTGCATTTTGTTATATTGTATAATTATTGTGTGCAATCCACTGCATGTATTTTTTCGTCAGAAAGTGAAAGAGTACCTGAGCTCTTGGTACTCTTTCACTAAGAGCATAGATTCTTCTGTTAGATTCATTTTCTTCAACACTTGCCATTTGGAAAACTTTTCTTAATGTTAATAGGCGCCATATAGAAAACATACGTTTTTTTTGTTTGGATGTAGAGATTGCAGAAGTTTGAGAACTTGAGTCGTAAAAGAGACGCTATAAAAATACGGTCAAGTTTTATCGGTTTAATTTTGTATGCATTGAATATCACTATGTCCTCTCTGTATTCCGCTCCAGCATCTCAGCCGGTAGCAAATTCTCCATACACAAAAGAAATAAGCCGTCGCTCTTAGAGCGACATCGTATCGGTTTACTCGTGGCTGAGGCTTGTCGAGATCAAATTGCTTATTTGAGCTATAATTTAGACCGTAGGTGGGAAGACCTGGTTTGAATAAACGCCCGCGAAAAATCGATATACATAAAGAAAGGTAAATGGAGTATTTGGCCATCAGGCCCTACCGTAAATTGGGAAATCCAGTAGTCGAATCCCAGGCATACAAAATGATTTTTTTCATGACGAATTTCTACACGTCTATGTTGGGATGGTTGCGCACTAAACTCAATAGTGTCAGGTGTCTCCTTACGTCGGTATTTATAACAGTCAAAAAGAGAGGGCATGAGGTAAGTGGGCTATAGCAGAGGGGGGGAAAGGAGGCGCGGGGCAGGAAAGGTACGCTCCTCATTAACTCCTTTGCTGTTGGCGTCCCCGCTGGGAGAAGGGTCGGATCTGTGGAGAATAATACTGAAGAGATGGTGGATAAATACATTTTCGTTGAACAGAAAAGTGTTTCTTGCTGCATTCCTATTAATCTCAAACTGTTCCAGCAGGTCGAGCCTGGGCTTCTAGTCGTGAGAGTGCAACATATTTTACCTCAAAATCGATTGTGTGGTCCTCTTCAAGGGGGTGTTCGGCAGAGAAAAATTTGTAATCATTCTGAAGAAATCATTTGTTCTCGGGCCCTTTCCTGAAACTCGTAAACTCCGCTTTTGAGTAATTTGTGTTTTGTTTTTAGTGCAAGAAATGAGATTTTCAATATTCTTGTTGTTTTAAAATGCAATCTTGTATTTATTAAAATATTTTTGAGTTTGAAGGATAATATGGAATCTCGATGTATAATACAAAATTCTTTCATTTACTGACGTTTTCTTACGTTTGACATCCCTGTGAACTTTGGTAATAAATAGGTAAAGGAATTTTCGTCACTATATGATTTCCTACTTTTATGGAGATAGAAATTATGTGAAAGGGGAAATTACGAGAGTAAATAGGGTAAATAACTATATAAAATGCAAATACAGTGGAAGTAGGGTAACTCAAACCTCAAGGGACCATTTTAAAAATTCTAATTAAATTAAAAAGGCTACAAAATTACTATAGTTTCATTATTTAACAAAAAACTGAATTTTTAGGCATCATTAGTACACAAAATCATACTTACGTTTTGTCAAAATAATCAGGAGTCAGAGTTTACTTCCTTGTTTTAATTCTCTTACTCATAATACATGAATCTAAATGATTTCGTGACTGAAAAGTGAGTCATGTTGTTTTTATTTTCAACAAATAACCTGATTTGATGGATATAAGTATATAATCATGTCCACAGTATATTGTAACTCCTTCCTCCTGCTCTCCCAGAAGCAGCAACCCCGAATCCCCCATATTGCCTACTTTTTAACCTTTTCACCTAGACTATCGTATTCAACTCAAAGAACACTCCGCCTCTACCCATTTTGTATGCATAGTCTGTGGTTTGAACGCACAGCACACTTGATAATGACGTTCAAATGTCGAACGTCATTATCAAGCGTTAAATAAATTCGAGTTATTTAAATATAAATAAGTTACTATAAGTTGAGTTTTATTTCAATATTTGAGAAATTTCAATCCAAGAAATTTTCTACGACCGGCAGACAGCAGCACATGAACGCAGGGAGGGTTGCATAATTAAAAGGATCTCTCAATTGTCGCGAGAGAAAAATTATGGATAGACTTACTGCTCACGTGAGCATCACCCTATTAGCCTCGTTTAAATCATTGTATTCAAGTTGACTGGAACGGTTTGTTTTTCACGTTTAAGTAAGGAGTGCTTTAACTCGTATTTGTTACCCATGATTAAATATGTCTTGCTTATGATAATTACATTTGCAGTTTAATTTGAATGATTCGTGCCGACCGGGTTAGCCCGGCGCGCTAACACACAGGTCGAGGGTTCGAGTCCCTCCCAGGGCATGGGTGTTGTGTTGCCAAAATGGGTTTCATATTCGAATCGAAGAGGTGCAAAATGAACTTGGCCGTCGAGGCACCCTATAAAACAAAAATATGCACTACTTGAATGATTCGTGTTATAGGAGCAGTGTGATCCCGTCTGGCATGGCTTTCATCAAATGGGCAGTGGTCTGCGCCACTTGGGTCAGTTGTGGTGTGTATAACTTATTGCAGGTTGCTTTACAGGAACCTGTTTTCAAGCAGGAAAATGATCACGTGTTCTCAAGTATTGGTTCAATCTTCATCCTTTTCTGTGGACAGGCCTTGGCTAAATTAAAGTTTTATCTTATTTCTTTTCCTTCTTTGCCAAAAGGGGGATTCTGGAGGACCCCTGCTGTGTCGGAGGGACAGGGGCCCCACTGGGAGGAAAGACGATAAGACCCCTTCCAAGGATAGGGAGGAGACAATCTGGTATGTTGCAGGCATAGTCAGCTGGGGCATCAAATGTGCCCACCCCAGACTCCCAGGCGTGTACGCCTACGTCCCTAAATTTGTGCCCTGGATAAATGAACAGATGTTGTTGTATAGCGATTAAACGCATCATTGTCACTTCTTGATTATCATGAGCTTTGATTCGATGAGAAAAACAAGCGCACAGACCCGAGCATCAGTCCATCTCAAAAAAAAAAGGTGTCACCTATCCTTAGTCAAATTGAGGGTTCATTTCAAGATTGGATTCCTCTTCTAGTCAGCTACAAATGTTAGTGTTATGCGGCTTCTTGTCACTGGTTATTGACCACATGTGTATGTATATGGTCCTGCACAATGTTGCATAAGCATGCAAGTTTTCCGTTCTGAAGGATTGAGAAAAATATCACTACGTCCATTAGTCTTCAAAACTTTGTCGGTTCCAAGGGAATGTGAAATCAATCATTATTCAATAAAAAAAGTCTCATTTGATTGTAAATGAGATAGCTGCCTACATTCTATGCTCGCATTAACTTATTATTATGAGATGTGCTATAGTTTATTTTTTGCTATTAAATATAAAAAATTGGACAGTGCTTGAAGTGAAAAATGTAGGATTTAAATGTCTGCTTCACACTAAAATAGTGATCTTTGGATCCTGTACATGTTTTGGAAGTATCTTTCTGGGCTTCATAAATCAATGTTTGAGATTCCTTATTTGGGCTTAAAGAAAAAAAGTAAATTTATAGATTATGAGGTAATGCCTCTGTTTCAAAGGATGTAGTTTTATTCTTATGTATGAATTACTGAATCACTGAGTCTCTTTACTAGACAATATTTTAAGATATGAATCAAGAAATAGATAAAAATACCCTGTGATGAAATGTGAATGCTATATGATGATTTAGGTTGCATAATGTATGTGTGCATTTCATAATATAACTTTGTATTTTGATGGAAGTATGATATAATTGTTTTTCCAATCCAAAATTCCAAACTTAGGAATTCCTAAGTTCTAGGAAAATCACTGCTATCACAGTAATGATATTTTTTACTTAAGCTATCTTTTTTCTCTTCGTTAAGCATTTGTGCTAAAATTAATGGAAAATCTTGTAATGTCAATTAGTAACTTATTGGCTACTGGTGATAAATACATCATTTTTTATATTTAATTATCTGAACATTGGGATCAGATTCGAGTAAAAGAGATATACTATTGTTTGTTCTTCATGGACTTAAAGATGGAAGCATATTTAACATATTAGCTTGTTAAGAAGATTTTTATAAGTTATTAAATTATTGGAAAGATAGCTTACAAAAATAAAGTGAATGATTGGAAAAAATTTTCACCTAATCTAAAATGAGCACTTTTTTCCAATTACTTATGCTGAAAGAATTCTGGATTGGAGAAATATAAAGCAAGATTTCAGCAAAAACATTGTGAACTTATAATAAACTATTCTCCAGGAATGATTTTTACTAGCTGAACATAATAGCCTCAATTTTTCTGTGATTTTTCAAAATTACTTTTCAAAAGAATAGAAGTGGTATTTAATAATAGGGCATGGTTTCAATTAATTGAAGTCAATTATTACTTCATGTAAAATACATGAAGTAATAATAGATACTAGCTTAATTTATCTTGGTAGCAAAAACATTTATTCAAAAAGTTAATCAGGGGACAATCACAGTGTTTAGTGAAATTATCAGTTAATATCTGCCTGTTGCATGAAGTGACAGAAATGCAGTTGCAGTTTTGTGTGAAATAATCTTAAACTTGTGTATTTAATCAATGTTAAACCATGTTATTTTTGCCTCATGTTAAAGAGAGAAAAACTGGTGGAGGTTAAGATTTTCACTATAATTTTTGGTTATTTATCGATTTATTAAAAAATCTTGTCATAAATTTCCCATAAAATATTGTATAAATCTTTGAAAGGAAGAACTTTTTTCCCCACTTTAAGACCCATACATTTTATTTATGAAAAAGAAGCTTTTTATCGAGTGCACTGCCAAGGTATAATTTGGTGTTCTCATATTATAGTTAAAAATTACTGTAATTGAATGATCTCTTAAGCCTATTAAGTAACCATGCCCTAGTACAAAAATTTTCCATGGAGAATTTTATATGTTGTTTATGTATGATCTCACTCTTTACGAAGAAATGTATAATATGGTTGCCTGTTAAGTGAAGAATATAGGTATTATTCAATAGATGTTAATAAATAGACATTTGTTTTAATACATTTTTATGTGGCAGTAGTCTTTAGAACATCTTATTTTTTTGCAGAATTGGTATAAAACCTTAAGAACCAGGCATATGTAAAATCTTAGAAGATGTATTGGTATAAATTAGATAATTAAGAAGGGTCGGCCAGGGGTATAAGCATTAGCTTGATATGGGCAAAGTGAGTGACCTGCAGTGAGGAGAAAATGACCTCTGACAGGGCTAGCATTGAGTAGTTTCTTAAAACTGATTACTCATACTCACTGTGACATTCCTTTGAGAAATTATCAATTTAATACGCACAAACTGACAATTTTGAAAGTATATGTTATTTAATGTTGAAAGGTAGAATTACTTAAGACAGGTTGCTAGAGGGGAAAAGCAGGTTTGAGCACTTCCCCTCTTATGCCAACAATGGATAGGAAGTCATTTGTATTTCGAACGGCTGAATTAATTCTTGCCCACATTCATGAAAAATGTTAGGCCAGCCCTGAGCTAAGGCATTTGTAATGTAATCATGTCCTGAAGTGAACAGATTGTTACCTAAATCCTACAAGTTTATGGATATTCCTGAATTTCTCTATGCATTGATACTTTTTTAAAAAGTAATGAAATTTAAGTAACACAATCATATCTGTATGCATGTTGGTTTCAAACCAAAAAAGTAGATATATTATATATATATATATATGAACAAAAGAATTATGCAAGCATATAAAACACGTTTTATTCTAGGTAAAATAAAAACTTGCATTCATAGGAGTTTTATGCTTTTGACTGCAGAAAGTTCAAAAATATTTTGAACAACTTGATGCAAAGCCATCTTTTGCTACTTACATGCCATATCAAGTCATTAGCAAATGAAAGTTTTATATATATAAAATTGAAATGCTTAGCCATTTGGAAATGGTATAACTGCATTGTGTATTGCATTGTATACAGTAAAAATCTGAACATAGCTAGAAATAATTTTGTTAGGAATGTATTAAAACGTCTTGCTGCTCAAATTACCATTTACTGTGGTCACCAACTTCACTTTCACATCTGTCCATCCTTTTCTAAAATATTATAACATTGCATTAATATTGAAAATAACATTGCATAATATTTTTTCACAGGAATCAAAAGTAATGATGTAACATCTCTTTCCCAAGTGATAGTTATTTCCTGGCTTGTGCAATCATGTAAGCCATATATCGCAAGAACTTCATTTTGAACAAGAATTTATGCTTCATCTTCATTTACTGTTTTCTGGCAAGATATTTAATGTTTTCCCATTAATTTGATTGTTTTTCTTTAGTGATTTTAAAAGGATAGGTAACTGACAACAATAAACATAGTGTGTTTTTCCTCAATTAATTTGCTTACTCTAAAAATCTGATATATTTTGAAAACTAACTTTCATATGAAGTAGTTCCATATTGTTTTCTGGTTGTTAATCATGCATAGTGTATGTATAGTTGTCCAACCTTCCATGACATATTGCTCGTTAATATTTCAAAGGAAATACCCATAAAAATATTTTCCTTAAAACAATTACTAGGAGTGAGTCATAAAATTTCTGATGATAATACACATAATGAATATCTTATAAACCTCATTCAACTACATAAAATGGGCTGTTTAAGTTTTATTAAATAATATTTCCTTACTCTCTGGATAAATTAACCATTTATACAATGGTATTTACAATATTAATAGGTTCTATGATATCATTTCCATATCTTTTCATTTTTTCTACATCATTTAATTATATTATATTAAGCATGCAGGTCATTGTAGAAGCCTTAATATTTCTAAATTATTATTCTGAAATAACAAAATATTTTTTTTTCTATGGAAATATCACTATTTGACATGGTTAGATTTCCCTACTCTGCATTTCAATTTATCTCATTTTGAATTATGTATCTCTTATTTATGATTTTCTATGGCCCAATGATATCAATACATGTCTTCCATATGATTAAAATCACCATAATTCTTTCATGACTGTAGGGGACTTGAGTGTGTATTATATTGAAGAGTGTATACCACCTGAGGTGCTTATATTTTTTCAGCATAGGTTGTTGGGTTCCCAACATGAGCATATCAAATTATGCTGTTTAGGTAGCATGATATTGTTAAGTATGATATATTCAGTCTGAAAGACAACATTTAGAAGAATGTGTCATACTAAAGCTTTACTGATAGCCTTAAACTGTAGCATAGAAACATAATTAACCTTATATCTCAAGATTTTATCAATTATAACATTTTGCACAACTTGTAACTGAGCTATCATGAGGTATGGTTAAAAAGGTTCTTGCTTCAATTCAATATTAAACATATTATTCAAATATTGGAGACTTAAAACTTTCATGGTACATGTATCAGGAATCAGAACTGGAGCTAATCAGTCTATTTAATATAATTTTATAAAATAACATAAAGGGTTTTCCATTTAATGCTCATTTGTATCATATATTATGGAATCACACCCTAACTACTTATAAAATTCACTGAGAAGACTTTGACATGGTGGAATTCCATAATGAAACAATGTAGAGGTTATAAAAACTAAATGATTATAAAGACTAAATTAAAATGTAGAAGCATTTAAAACAAGCTGTCAAAAATGGTCATGTTTTCATTGCTCCTTTTACGGAAACATACAAAATGAAAACCTCTCTACTGTTTCTAAATCACTTATTAAAACTGTAGTGGAATGTAAGGCAGTCGACCATTAAGTAATTTTTGAAACACAAAGATATGTGCTAAATCAGATGCATAATTGCTATCTAAATCACATTTTTACTTCAATTTTTTGTCAAATCATCAATTTTTTTCTTCAGTCAGTATTCAAATTACATATATATGACAGCTTTAGTAGAATATTTCTGCTTAATTACTTAATATGATTAAGATGGAAGTCAAACATGAATTACAAAGCATGTAACTATTTATTACAAGAACTTGTTCGATGTAGGTATTAAAAAGTTTAATTGATTTATTTATTTGATTAAATATGCACAATATTTCAATTCATTTTTTTGTCCATTGATTAAGTATTAATTAGGTAAAATAAACAATTCATGCTATAAAGTTTTGATTATAGTAGTTTACATAAGATCACACAGGAAGATATATAATATTTTACACTTTTAAATTTAAATAAATTTTTCTCTCAATCAGAACTCTGACTAATACATATATTTTAACATGAAATTAACATAATTAGCCCCTAGAGGAAGTGGCTACACAGATTCTCTGGCCCACTACACAGTTTGTGTGGCAATGAAAAACTATTCAAACTGCATATGCACTTTATAATAGTATCAGCCAAACCCTTTTAGGTTTCCTAAAAACACTTTGAGAAAAAATTTTAATTATATAACACATATATATTTTAAAGCCCACAAGCCAGCTGGGTTAGCTTAGGGGTAGTGTGCTCGCTGGTGTTGTGTTTAACCAATAGGGTTTTTCTATGGTTTGAAGAGGTGCAAAATGACCATCGAAGCACCCTGTAAATAAAAATACTACCACTACTACTAAAGTCTACATTAAAGTTTAGCTGTTATACACATTCAAATTTCATTTGCTGGATACAGACTTGAGATAATTTCATAATAGCAGACCAATAAATATTTAATTTTTATAATGATATGTACACAAAATAATTTGAAGTTCAAAAGATCTTAAATTTCTGCTTCAGAATTATTTTTTTTATCATTACCATGAAAATAAAAATTCTGGTGGTGACAATATTTCAATAATAATTTTGTTTCTATTGAGATGGTTCTATCTCAATAGATTCCTAAATTGCCACTATTACATTTCCATTTGTGTGCTAATGATATAGCTTTTCTCTACTTATAACATTATTTCAATTATACATATATGTCACAATGGATGAAGCAGTATACCCGTGAGAAAGACCCTCATAATTCTGATTCATTATCTTCATTTCTATGCCCTTTACAGACACAAGAGTTACAAACATAAAAATACTTGTGAATTTTTTAATTTTTTCAAATGCAATTTTTTTGTTTTTATACGCCTACTATCATGAAGGTATATAATTTTACTTCCTATTAATGATTGATTATGCTCATCTGGACCCAATATAAAATATTCTTCAAGAATTTGAAAAAATGCATCATACCTACAAAACATTTTTTACTTAACAAATATAAATTTACTTTTATGATGCTCCTGCTCTCATTATCTCCGTAAAACAAAATGCAGTAGAATTTATGTACATATCAACATCCTTAGATATATAAGTTTATTTTGGGTCAATTTCATGATCATTGTGCCAATTTGGACAAACTTCTAACCAAAATGTACATACATAGTCAATTAAAAGTGGCTTAAATAGTCTTAGTCTTTAAAATGGTAGTAAGTACCTACCCACGATGCACAAAACCTTAATTCTTCTGCATTTTTGTTCCAAAGCAAAATCTCAACTTGCCTTTGAAATGCATAGAACAGAAATGAAAGGAATATCACTAAACTTGTCTTAGGGATTGGACTGAAACTGAGAAATTATTTTGTTCAGTTTTTCTCTGTTTAAATTTCATTCACAACATAATTTCTGTATCACCCATTAACCTAAACAATGGTGAATATTTGTCAAGTTTAAAAGATAGTTTCAATGTGAATGTAACTCCTGATTTCAACTGTAATGAATGCATAAAATTAATTTTGTCACGGAAAATCCATTTACATCTATAGAGCAAACTTGAATTAATGACTATATTTTTCCACTCATCCTTAAATTTTATTTATGAGTAAAAATTATTGTACTATAAAATTGTAATGAATGATCTAAAACTGTGACAATAATGAATTATTACATTTAGTGCTGTAAGTTGTTGATGAGAATAAATGTAATTTTGTAAATGAATGTAAGACAACAGAGGCCTCTGTAGTCATCAGAATTAGTAGGCCATATTGAATACCTCACTGAAATGTGTTATTACCGACAATAATCAAATCATTGTTTCTATGGAAAGGAGATGTTATAGGACTAAGAACTTGTAATGAATTTGTTAGGTATATAATTTTAAAAAGCAGAACTTAGGAGAACAGAGCTAAATCAACTTTATGATGCAATGCATTTCATGTGTGTGTGACAATAACCATAGGGGTTCATAAATGAGTGTGTATGCATGTGTATGTATGTGTGTATCATCATTTTTGTTAGTGTTCCTAAGTTTTTGATGTCATATGTCAAAGGAATTTCTGGTTCAGGTTGAAGATAATGTGTAAACCATTGTTTCACATGAAAATTAAAAATTTAGTATTCCTATATATAATTAATTGCTGGTGGCACTCCAAGGCTTACTAGATATTAAGAAATATCCTTTTAAAAGTGCATTATTCATGCTTTTGTACAGAAATACATACGAGTTTTTCAGTGTTATATAATTATTTCATTAGTAATGAATGACTCTACTTCTGTTAAACTGGTGTCTTGATGTTAAGGGAACTCAGAAACAGAGAGTAAGAGAGAGAGAGGGAGTGCCATGGTATATGTGAATAGTTATGTTACAGGTCCAAATAATTTGTCAGATTGTAAGAAAAATTGAAAATATTGCTCTAATAAGCTGTGGATAATAATTTTGAATTTTTAATACATTTTATTCTGTCAAGATATCTCGGAATTCTATATACATATTTGCATTACTCTGAATTGATACATAGTAAGGTGAACTGAGTTTCACTTCAGCCACATTATTTTTTGCCATCTTTGATGCCTAATCTATTGAAATAAGTAATCTTGTTAAAAAATAGGTCATTAATATTTTACAGATGTTAACATCAATGACTAGAACCAATATATCTGGCTAACCTAGATGATCCTATCAGATGACCTTAGTCATAATAAAAATAAATATAATACCATTACTATAGCGATCATTACATTTTATCTTATACATGAATTGGCAGAATCTGGTATAACTTCAAGAGAACATTAGAGTTTGTCCAAAAACCTTAAGTTAATCTTCTACAAATATGTATATGTATGTATGTATATATATGTATATTTACATATATATATATATATATATGTATTTTTTTATTTTTTTTTCTCTCCATTAAAAATTTTTATGAATGAGCACCCACAGCAAAAAAAAAGAACTCACTTTAGAATCACGTAGAGGATCAGTGTTATTTTTAATGCAGATAAAGTAAAAATAGGTTACTGTATGACACAGTCAGGAGTGTCATGAGATTTCACATTCACTGTGGTTGGAGACCAATTCTATCCTTCTGGCAGGAAGAAGTGTCTTCCTCTTACCAGACATTACCTACTAATTTAATGTTTCTGCATCCTTCCCTCCTGAACTCAGTGCTCAGGAGCAATCATGAATGGTCTCTTCTGCACTCACCTTTCTACTCCTCTGGATGCAATATATTGTTATTACCAACAGTTTGGTATTAAAGTGAAAAGTGAATGCAAGTTGGAGATAACAAAGTACTTGTGCTTGGCTGATATTGAGAAAAACAGAAAAAACTTTATATTGATCCAAACTATTGATAGAAGAGAAAATTTTATAGGCGAATTTGCAACTTTAAATAAAAGTTTACCTGCATGGTAATGAAAACTTTCTGAAAATTTGAGATATTTTGGATTTTCGTGTGTGCCCTCAGACAAAACCGATGGAACATGTCTGGAGAGGAGAAAGATGAGGGGAGCCCTAACCCTTGTGCAATTGGAGACTGGTTTTTTCTATGTGCTAACCTTCACCTGTATTTTGTAATTATTATTCTCAATTAATATCATTCAGAATGAAATCCAAAACATTTATTTATATATAAGCATATTCTTAACTTGTGTACATCAGGAGCTTCCAAGACATAGATATGTAAGAAAACTGTACAATTATATTTTGCTGGGTCATAAATATGCAAAAGTTATAGTTATTTATGATGACTGTGAATCTGATGGTGAATTTGCAAAAACGATGGGAAAATAAAATAATTAAATCCTCTTCTGTGTTTCATTTATTGTATATAATTCTGTAAGCATCTTTTGAGGTACTGTATGAATAAGCAATAAAGTTGAAGATATAGTTTAATGGAAATGCTTAAGTTAAACGAAATGTGTATGTATAGGTACTTAGATAAACCCATTACTTTTATTCATCACCAACTTTCAGTTTAAGTTTCAGCATAAGTATTAATACCAAAGAAACTATGCAGTCAATCTTTACTGAGTCAACATCATTCTTTTGCATCCTCATATTGAACTTTATGCTTTTCCTTGATATTTCTGGCATTCTGCACTCAGGCACCTCAATTGTGGTGGACATTGTATGTAGTTTCTACTACTCTTATTATATATAACCCTCACCTCTCCAATATCAAGGATAACCTAGGACAAATGGTATCTTTAACTGCCCATAACATATCCATTATACATCAGTTGTTCTAATTAACTGCAGTCATACTTTCATAGTTCACTTACATGTAAAGTTCATCTGATTATTACACCTTCTTTATTCATTTGCAATAAATACATATTTGGCTACTAAATATTTATTTTTATAGTTTTGCATCCTGCCCTTTGAAGATTATTTTTACATAATATTAAAAATTAAATTTAACCCCTATTTCCCATAGTTAATACCACCTGGAGACTTGGGTATGAAGGATAGGAGACTGAAATGTTGTAGGTTTAACACCATTACTTACTTCAAAGATGAAATTGGGTGACTATAGAAGAGTTGTAAAAGGATAGAACTTGAAGTTGTTGTTCATTTTTATTTAAGCAAAAATTGTAAGTATAGTGTACAGAATTATAGGGAATAATAGTATATAATATCTTCCCATTAAGGACTTTTATAATAATAACTCTATTTGCATGTAAAGGTAGACATTCTTAACCCACTATAGAAAACCCATTAACAGAGTACCTAGGATATGATTAAATACATCTCAAAATTTAGAAATAGTTAGTAAGCATTTTTTTATGAAAGACAGTCAGTGAATTAACACATTGAGTGCAACGCTATGATATATCATCATTTGCAACATGTGATTGAAGTGCCAACAGCAATATATATATATATATATCATCACATGACACTTAAAGAGTTAAACTAGAACAATTGTGTTGGATTAGAAACAACTAGGAATTTTTATTAAAACATATTAAGAAGGTAGTTTCCACCTTTGAAAGCAGTATCTTGAAAATTTAGTAATAAATTAACAAATATTGGTTTTTTAGATAAAGGCATTTAAAATTCCCAAAATACCAATGGCACTTCTGGGAGTGCCACCCAAAAAAATTGGTAGCACTGAAGGGTTAAATAAGTCCAATTTTAGATGACAATTTGCAAATTTCATTGCACTACAACTACGTTCTTCAAACGTTGCTGATTGTAGGGACCTGTCCCCCCCTCACTTTGTAAGGGGAGTGGATCTCTAGCTGGGGAACCCCCTGAAGATCCATACAATAAGCAAGAGCTTCTAGCCTCAGGCAGGGTGATCCCC
>WURS02000011.1:7040672-7059486 GCA_011762765.2 Rhinocypha anisoptera | reverse complement strand
ACTCCCTATGTTTTAACACGTGGACCAACCAATGCAAAACGATCACTCGCTATAGTGACACTCTCGTTATAAGCCATACTCGCTATAGCAGACTTCTACTGTATAAGACGAACCCACATTTTTCCAAAGCTAAATTTGGAAAAAAACCATTGTCTTATATTCGGGTAAATACAGCACTCACATGTTATCTCCAAGGTTGTTATAGAAGAAATATGCATATTCTGACCGATAAGGATAATTTGCTTGTTAATGAAGATGAAAACACTTGGTTTTTCGGCATGAAAATTTTTTATTATATACTACCTAGGTTTCGACTTGCAAAGTCATCTTCAGGTGAAGAGGACTTTGCAAGTCTTTGTTTTCATCTTCATTATGAATCGCTTCCACAAAGTAACACCTAATTGCTCTGCCACTGATGTGACCTGTGAGAACAATGTTGAGTGTGCTCTGGTGAAAAATAAATGGAAACAAATTATGAAGAGGGTGAGGGTATAGATCCTCCTAAAAAAGTTTACAACTCGAAGTCTAAGGGATTGTTGCAATTGCTGGAGCGTACCAGCGTCCCCGGCACTCCTCTTTTCCTCCCATCCGTAACACATCCCGATTAATTATGACGATTCCCAATCGCTTAGCCATCCCACCTTTGCATGTCATAATCTTGATGCCCCTAGCTTACACTGTTACATATATTTGAAGATGCTGTGAATGGATAATACTATAAAATATAGTCAGTTATATACATGTTAAAATTTCCAAATGTCCTCCATTCTAAAACCATTTGTAAGCAGTGTAATGAACACCATAAACAATAAAACAACCATAAAAACAAGGTAAGGAATCTTTTAATGAGAACGAAAGACCCTATCAACACCTACAATAAAAGTGGCGTATATATACTACAAAAGTAAGGACTGTAATTTCATGTATATTGGAAAGATGGGAAATCCTTCAAGACAAGATGCGAGGAACACACATGGTGCTTCAAAATGGCAAACATTTCCCAGTTGCATTCTGCAAAACACTTGTTGGGAGGAAGGGCACCACCAGTGATTTCATCCTCAAAATCCTTCATGTAGAAACCAAAGGCTGAAGGTTGGTCATGCTAGAACAGCTTGAAATAAGAAAGAGCTGCGAAAAAGGTCTTTTGGCGAATGACATTGTGTTTCCTTCCCACTCCCCCCTTTTGGATGTCCCTTTATACCCAGTAATGACCGAGACACCTTTACCCTCGCAAACCCTCTGCCTCAACTCCCCCCCCCTCCCTACTTCCCTCTCCCTCCCTGATCTTCATATGCGTTTTTCTTCGTTTTTTCCTGTATTTGTACCTGATGATGTCAACTGCTCGACAAAACCGGTCATTTTAATCAAATTTTTGGACGTAGAAAGTTTTTTTTAATCCTTCATCATGAATTTCCTTAAAGTTGAACCTGATACCATTGAATTAAACATAGAGTTTAAAAAATCATGATTACAGTTAAGTGTGGGCTAAATTTTAGTTGTGGTTTGCAGCATCCAGCATGAAAATAGATATGGATAAAATACCTATGGTTACTGTTAAAAGGTACTAATAGTTCTGCTCCAGTTAGATTATATGGCATATGACCTTCAGTTGGGACGTATGGATCCCATTTAATGGCATTGGTTATTTTCACAGATATGTGTATTGATTTCAAGTGTGCCTCCACAGTTAATCTTATAAAGAGAAACCAAGCAGTTCAGCTAAATGCAATAAGCTCACGCCATTCCAATATCTTCAACTATGAAACAGGTTGTTAAAACCCATTGAGATACCATTTAAAATTTTAATTAGTCCCTTTGTAAATAATAAAGTTTTAATTCATTAGGAAATAGTTTCCGGCGTGATTTCGTGGAACTGCTTCATGATTAAATGAGACACAAACTTTGAAGTTCCACATAAAAATATATTTTCTACACGATCCAGGTTTCGTCACAATGCAACATCATCAGGTGATGATGAACACGCAATGCAACATCATCCCTGATGATGTTGCATTGCGACAAAACCTGGGTCGTGTAGAAAATATATTCTGATGTAGAATTTCAAAGTTTGTGTCTCATTTAATTTTAATTCATTCTTTGAGTTTTGTTTCTTTTTACAGAAATGTTTATTACTATCTGCTAAATTGCAAACCAGCTGATTCACTATTGCCTATAGGATGCTTTGGAAATACTCTTATACATATCACTATCTCAATATATTCTCTGTTCTCCTCAAGTCTACTTAGTCCAATATGTTTTTTGGCACATGTTAGAATATGAAAACTCACAACTAGGGAGTAGTTAATTGAAGAGGCCTTAACCTTGTGGAAGTCTTTCATGATGGTAATAATTAAAGCAATTTTCTTCCCACTTAAATATTTATTAATGCAACTAGTTTTGCTACACCCATAATTATCAAATCAACTTGATAATGCTATGGGTGTAGTGAAACTAGTTGTATTAAGAAATATTTAAACGGAAAGTGTTTGGATTCTGACCTATACACTAAGGATGATATTCGGTGTTTGGTCATTTAAGAATTTCTTTCATAATGATTGCATCTTTTCAGTTGATGGAAAGGTATAGTATTTAGGTGGCATTGGGATGTGGATGTGTTTTTATTCATTACATTATTTCTTTCCCTCTTTTTTTTTAAGAAACTTGAAGGAGCTCTACAAGCAACAACAGGCTTTCTACACAGATAAGTTGGGAACAGGAAAAAGTGTGTCCCGTCAGCAACTTCTAGACACGGAAAATCAAATGAACAAAAAGAAAGAGGAGTGTATTGAGAAAATCAATGCTCTTGTGAAGTCACTGCAGTAACATTGCAGTTATTGTGCATTTAAAGCATTGCGATTACAGTACATTATGTTTTTTTAGTGTGCTGATTGCTAAAAATCTTGGTTCCATGGAGAGTGAACAGAATGATTTTCAAGAAGTGTATCACTTTTAAAGATATTTGAATAAATTGTTTTGATGATAAAAAAATGTCATAAGATTTCTGTCTTGAGAACTATTCCATTATGTCATTTGTGATTTTTTTTGTATTTCTCATTGTATCTTAAGTGTACTTTCATTGAATATCCATCCTGGTAATTTAAAGTTTTGATTTATTTCTAATCTTTTGCTGGCCAGGCAGTGATTTTATCAAAACTACAAGGTGCTTTATTGAGTGTCAGTGGTTTCACTGGTTCCTAATCCATTACAAATGTTTATCTTGTTTCCTATTGGTGATGTCATTACATGATGTTTTTATTTTTGCACAATTTCATAATAATTTATATTTCCTCGGTTAGAATTTGAATGTGGTATAATATGCTTCAGTGAGTAAATGTAGGAACTTAACTAGATGGAATATTTGATGGTGTTCATGACTCTCAAACTTAAATCTTCTAAATCTTAAGTAACCCAAATAAATGCTCTGCTAAGAGTTTGTCTTTTATGCGTGAAAGCTTGATCAACAGCTTTTTTTAACATTTGTACATAATCCTTAGTGATCAAGTTTGGATCTAATATCATAGCCCTTATTACTTGTAAAATTTGTGAAACCAATCCAATTTACCTTCAAATAAAATTAATGGATGTCTAACGTACCCTTATTAATTGTCATCAGCATCAGACAAAATTTTACATTTCAGGGAATCTCAACCTTAGAATTTTGGACTGGGAATACATATTTTGGTGTCAGGGTTTGCAAGTGCCAAAAATGGGGAGATATTTCTTAAACTATCTAGTACTCAAATATTATTTTGCCAGTCTAGACTTCGCTCTACGTTCTGTCTAAGTTCTGAAGATTATTTAAGGAAATGCATGCAAAAGACCTTGTTTCCACAATATCTATTCAGATTATTGCCTCTCATGAAATATCATTATGTACTAATGCTTGTGGGCATTTCATATTCTATTACATACAGATTTGACTGCCAAACATTACAATGTAAAAGACAGTATATTAAATTAGCATAGTGAAGATCCTCACAACATGGGTATAATCTGGGAAAGAGATTAATGGAATTGGTTCTTGCCTCCTAATGTTTTCAAACCATGCTTATATGTGCAACAGTTTCTTAGTTCTGCAGCAATATAGACTATATGGAACTCTGGATTTAAGTTACACAAAACAGCAATACTGCTGTAGTAGGGAGTAGTATTTTTTTGTTTATAGGTCATCAGCAAAAACGCCTTTCAAAAAAACTCAACACTCATGCCCTAGGCAGGATTTGAACCCACAACCTTTGGCAGCGGGCAGGCTAACCCAGTCGGCTAAAGTACAGAAGTGATATATGTACATGTCTTTAGAGATAATGAGTCATAATGTATTATTGCTCTCTTATACATTTAGGAAATGGCTGTACTTCTGTACAAGTTGGGGAAAATGTTACTGGCAGTCGACACATGATGCACCCAGTTTTTATGAAGTTAGTATTTTTTTATTAACAATCAAAAGACTCTGCCCTTGCACTGAAGTTCTAGAATACAAAGTTCATAAATTCTATCTTTCAATATCTGTGACATTTTTGTAGACTAACAATAGGACAATATTAAGAATGAAAATTGAAGGATATCTGACTTATGATAGGGGTACCCAGGTTGTATGGGGAAAGACAGGAATAATAGAGATTTTTGGAGCAATAGCTATGAGGTTAGCGTAATATATAGAGGCGAGGAGAGCCATTTGCGGTCAATCATAGTTCTTTATAATAAATCAGGAAGGATGGTAGACAACATGAAACAATTGACAATGTACTACCAATGGTATACGGAGAAGCTTATCTAATTTAGTACTGATCCAGGTATACACACCTGGATGGTTACCAGGAGGAAGAATTAGCATGGTCAGCTTGAGGAAGTGATTGAAAACATACCTAGTGGAAGTAACATTGTGGTGATGGGGGACTGGAAATGCACTTGTGTGTGAGAGAAGTCAATGAAATTTGGTTTAGGCAGAAATTGGTGCAGTTTTGTAAGAGAAGGTAGTAAGTAACAATGAAAACTTGGTTTGAACAGTATGATATGCAGGTAAACGTGGAGAATTCTGGGTGATACAAGAAAATACTATAACTGTTAGGAATAGATATAGGAACATCATTGTAAATTGTTATTGGGACTGGATTTTTATTAAATTTTCAAGTCCATGAAAAAGGTTAGAGAAATAGAACATGAAGCTTTGACAGGAATTAAGAGGTAATTATATCAGGTAAAATTATGTTTCTATCAAATAGATGAGCCTATTTGGAAACTGGAGCAAAGGTGGACATTTTTTTAGAGGACTAAAAGTAGTTGTTGAAAAATGTTGGGCAGAGTAAATATACTGTGTAAACTGTTGCTTTGTCCTTACTTATGCCAACACTATATTAATGATTGTGACATTACTATGCACTAGCATAATAGAATAAGTATGTTACTGAAGGGATTTTTGCAAAACGGAAATATCTTTTTGTATTGATTTATAGAAGGAACCCATTAGCTTCTAAAAAGAGCTCATGTAACCAAGATAAATTCTGTCAAAAACAGACTTTCTTTTAAATTAAAAAGTACCTTAAGTAAAATAGCATTATGTTATCTTTCATGGAGACATTCAAAATCTGTTTGATATGTTAACCAATATCCTTCCCATAAAATCATTTCCATTTTTTTCTAATAGGTATTTAAATTGGTAACAGGGAGTCTAAACATATATTCTGTTCAAATGGTGTTAAACCTCTTCTTTTACTGCTTTCTGATGCTGGATACGAAGCAGTCAACTGCTAAAATATTCATTTTACAACGATGTTACATAAACATGATAATGGCATTGAAAAATATAGTGCAAATATATAATTCACACATATAAGAACTACAGAATTTACTATTATTAATCCATAATTTTCTTTGGTCTTGGATCAAATTTTATCTCGTGGGTTATTTCCACTCGTTAGTACCACCAAAAAATGTGTAGGTACTGTCCGAATCGCTCTCCTGATATTTATAATTTACCTCCGTGAAAATGAAAAGTTGAATCGAAAGATCGATTTATCGATGACTCGAAAGTATGAAAAATTCAGTCAAGTTAGTGGGTCTTCCGTGTGTATTTTATTGCAGCAGTCCCAAAGGTTTAGATCAGCTTGCCTTTGTTATCCGAGTAGAGCACGTCACCTGGTAAGTATTGTATTATGTATGATGAAATTTACCCTGTATGTGAATCATCTTTGCAAATTTAAGTACCGCTATTGCGCTAAGTCACATGTTGCCTCCCATTTAAATGTTCCATATTGTTTCTTGAAATTATAACTTTGGTACAACTCAAGAAAAATGATAATGAGTATTGTATTCTGTTGAAAGTAGGGAGAAGAAATAAACGGGCCATGGAGGGAACTCAGGTAGTCGTCCTGATTTGTAACTTTGCTACAATGCCATTTATAAGTAGTTATGTTCGGCATGTTATGAAATGCTTGTACTGCCTAGCATTTTCTGTAATAATCTTAAATATTGTCCCGGTGTATATGACTGTTCTTTTGGTATTTTTTGCGAATCTCGATTGAATTTTCCTCTGGCCATGACAATAAGTGGCTTTGAATTTTACGTAGTAGCTGTTAATGGATATTACCTGCTGCCAATTAAAAACAAGCTTATCCCATTGCATGTTTAAGTATCTCTAGAGGAAGTGGATACACGAGTATGCCAAAGGTCGCGGGTTCGAGTCCCGCACAGGGCATGGTTGTGGTGTTGTCGGAATGAGTTATATCTTCGAAGTGAAAAATGGCCATTGCTGTCGACGCACCATATAAACAAAATAACTATTACATTTTGTGTATCCGGCCACACAGGATGTGTAGCAATTTGGCACACTTGTATAGCCACGTCCTATAGGGACACATCTTTTCACTATCCACAAAAGCATATAAATGTTTAGTCGCACCTTGTTTACCTTATATTCAGTTTTAAATGTAAGCCTATGTAGTGCGTTGTTGAATAGTCTTTGCATAATAAAAGTCATTCTGTCATTGTGTCAGTCATAATTCCAAGTACATTCACGAAAGGATTGATACCGAAAATCTAATCAGCTTCTACGCTTCTCTAATGATGTGAATTTCTCATTTAAAAAAAAACTAAAGTCGTCTATGCTTTCATAGTAAATATAGTTTAATGACATTGCTGCCATCAAATGTAGAGTTGTAGGAAATGAGGATGACATCTGGAAATTATACACGAGACATTTTGGTTCCATTCTGATTTCTAGGAGCTTGAATATTTTTTTTATGAAGTCACAATTTGGTGCTGAATAAATTTTAGAGGCATTTAGAAAATACAGGAAGGGCAATTGTTTTTTTTTTCCACATCCTAATTGCCATGTTCAGCTCATCAGGATAAGTTTGGGATTATACATTTTCCATCCATAGCAGATCGACGAAATATATCAATTTGGACTACAAATGAGCTTCTAGATGGGAATAGGATAAGAAGTAACATACTGACCATCAGCATTCTATTATAATTTATATGAAGGCAATCTTTGTATCAGTTCTAATTTTTTTAGTAATTTAACAATATATTTTTCACTTAAAATGATAAAACAAGTTTAGAACACTCTCTCTAGCATTTTGATTCTATCTTGAGCCTGGCACTTCAGGTGTTTAGATTAATTTACTAATACAGTTTATTCATATGATTTAATGAATATTTTAAAATATTTTAGTAATTCATGTCAAGATGCACTGATAAATTTTGTTCTGTGGATAATAATCAGATGGGAATAATATGTGAGGACCGTGCTTTGTCATTATATGCTTGCTGTGAGTGGACCAAGTATTTTTCATTCCTTCATAACTTTTCCATTCATCCACTATACTGTGTCACCTCTTTATTCCCAGGCACTCATAAAATTTGTCAGATTCTAATAGACCTCTACCCTATTTTAAAAAACAACACATCAACATCCCTCCTGTCTACATCCCCAACTGTTTCCTTCAAATGTCTCACAAACTTAAGTGACATACTCCAATCCATACACCCTCCACTTCAGGCATCCTACCCTATTACGCCATTCTTCTCGACCTGCAATGGACCCAGATGCAAATGCCCTCTGCCCACCAGAACCCCATCAAAATATGTTTCATGCTATTGCACAACAAAGAGAAGAATTTTTGTCTACCATCTCTCCTCAAATAACATATATAGGTGAGCATACCATGAGTCTTTCCTTGAGAATTAACAATCAGTGCTGTTCCACAAAATCCTCTGCATTTCTTATTCACTCCATACCAAAATGCACAAGCCTACGCAATCAACTGTTTGACCTCTGCTTTTCTATATCAATAATAGATGGGCTTCAGCAAGTGATTCAGCCACAGGCATCAAAGAGAGAACTCATGAGATGGTATATATCCTGAATCAGGCCCACTCTTGAAACAACCTCCCACCACCACCACATATCTAACTCACCTTAAGACTAATCTCCTCCTGATTGAAGTCATTATATCCCCTGTTCTTAATCAAGACCATAAAAATGCCAATACCTCACACCACCATATACCCCTTCAATAGCCACTATTCTTTCATGCATTATCTGATCCGACGTGTGCATTTGATGGGACACATGAAAAACAATAAACACCTAAAAGGAAACTTTTGAAAGCTTTCAGATGTCTTGCCTCGGTCAGAAATCTCACAGAAGTGATGAGAGAGGAGAGTGAGAGAGAGGTTAGGTGGGGAGGAGAGGGAAGGGGGGTAGCAAGGGGAATGTCGGGTCAATGGTGGTTGTTGAGACTGGGAAATTCAAATGAATGTATAGAATAAATGAGAGTCAGTTCTGGAGTCCTCACTTGGATGTTGGAGGTGGATTCAAGGTGGGATTTGAGGGCAGGGAGGGAAAAACAGTGGTCAAATGGAAGATCATGAGATTCCTAGCGTATGGGGATTGGAAGGGATGAAAATGATACAGGTTTGGTAAAGAAGTGGTGGTAATTGATGGGGATGGAAAGAGGGGTATAGAAAGTAGAAGAATGTAGAAGTATGAGATGGCAGGGAAGGTTTTTCCCCAGGCAGTTCACATGGAAGTGAGGTAGGGAAGCCACCATAGGGTACAGAAGAGAAGGAAGTTTAATTTGAGGCTGATGTCTTCAAGAAACAGATGGCAATTAGGTAGCAGAGAATTGGACACATCATTCTGTTTTAAAATGAGGTAAAGGTCCTTCCAAATTGTCTAGAGTACATATTTGAAGAAGTGTATTCCGTTATTTGCTTCATATAATTTGGCAATATATTACATCCATCTTGTTTGGCCCAAGTTTAAAGGATTTTGTTCTAATGGTCTTGTGATGAGCATCTTTTGATCTTCTTGTGAGATATATTTTAATAATTACAAATTTAAGCTGTCAATTAAGAATTTAAAGATTTTTATTGCACCAGATTCATTCAACTCTTCAGTTCATCTTCTCCAGATGAGCTGTTGATTACATCTTATGATGTTGAAGCATGGGAAGACCTGGATTTTTAACAGTTGGATGACTTTTTCCGGGTTTCCCACATTTATTTTAAAGTAATATTGTAAAGCATTCAACATATTTTCCTTTGGTACTACCATTTTTATGACTAATACTTTTTTGATCTCTTCTTCTTATGGAAAGGACAATTTTTTAAATGTATTTTAAATTCTGGCATGAAACTTCCAAGAAATTTGGCTAAACATTCTATAAGCAGAAATAAATTGTTTTCTTTGGAATGATTGGAGAAATCAGCTCATTTTTTATAAGTATTTTTCCATTTGTGGAAACAAAAGTTTTTCATTGCAAATGTCTCCATAAAATATTAAAAATCCATGGAGTATACCAAAACATATTATCCTCAAATAGCAATTCCAGTTAGAAAGGCAGATCAGTTAAGTCAACCTAAGATGTGCTTCAATGAAGACGCAGGTTGTAAGATAACATTTTTTTCACCAATGAGCAATACTGAAAATATTTTCTTCCAGAAGACGACAACCCTTTATTTTATGGCAGTATAGAAACCTGGCTTTTATTTGTATCATTTCATAAAATGCAACTGCCTCATTCCTGCACAATTCCCTGAATGCATGTTCAAAGCACGTAGACATTCTTAACACTTTAGCATGCTTGTATGTCTTTTTGTTTAGAGTATCCCATGCAGATGGCATTATTAATTGTCAACAGTTATGTTGGAGTGACTTATATCCATTGTTTTTCAGGAACTCTCGTCAACTAAACCTTTGACCAAATCATCTAGAAAGAGACTAAGAAAGAGGCAAGCGGCAGCTTTGGAAAAGTTGATTATAGCTGCTGAGGCTGCTGGATCTTGTAAAATTGAATCTGTGAAAGACTCAAAACCAGAAAGTGTTGAAATAAAAGGATGTTTAAGTAACGTTGTTTTTTGTAGCAATTCCACGGGGGAAAAGGAATATTTCGTGTCAGGTGATGCCCAAAATAATATTTTACACAAGGGTTTTTGCTGTGAAGGTTCTGAAAATGTATTTCTTGAGAAGAGTTTGGACCAACTGAAACAAGAATCAGTATTCCCCCCTTCAAAGCAGAGGCGAAACAAAAAGAAATCACTGATTGCAGAGGTAAATAGTGCTAGTCTAGTGGGGTCTGTTACTACGAATACTCAGGCAGATGTTGATACCTCCTCCATTCTGCATCATGAAGAATCTCAGAAGGGCTGTTTTAAACTAGATAAGTCAGTTCTGTCATCGTTAAGTCACAGTGCTACACGGGCTCCTGCCGGTGCCAGCAATAAGGATCCAATAAAGGTTTTGGAAGCTGACAAATTAGATAATATTGCAGGTGTTAGGCAGCAGGAGGAAACAGCTGATAATCCATCTACCCTCTCACACTCAAAAAGGAGACGTAACCGTAAGAAGGCTCTTTCATTAGAACACTGTGCAGCTCATGACCATAGTGTAGACAGTAAAGTGGTAAAGAATCCAGAGATACCTAAGTGTCCTCACCACGTTGTTACAGAGCAGTTGTCCCCTCAAAAAGTTTGCACTCAGGAGCAAAAACTTGACCTGAATCCAAACGTTTCCAGTACCTCTGGCAGTTCAGGATTGGACAAAAAAGTTCATCCCACAAAAAATAATTCTGTCGTTGAAGGTGAGGAACAAATTGTGAGGAAGCCAGGTAAGGACTCTGATAAAAGGGTGGGTATAACACAGAGTTCCCAGTTGCCTGAAAAATTGGGTGAACTGGACAAGAAGAAATCGACAGACTCTGGGTGCAAGATTATAAGTGAGGTTAGGAAAGGTGTCTGTGTGAAAGAACCTGTGGTGCACAAGAGCCCATTTAATCTGAAGAAGGAAGAGAGAGAAGTAACTGTGGTTCCAGATCTTGTGGCCGAGTCAAAACATTCGGAGAAGGTGGCCCAATCAGACTGTTGTGGATCATCAAGCCAAAAGGAGCAGATTCACTCTTCAACTGTCTCCCAAAAAACTGGTGATTCTTCTGCCATCTCTCTTGGGGACTCACTTGTACGTCCAACAGATATGGAAGGAACAAGGAAAAATGTTTCTCCGACTGGACAAGTTCCTAAGGAATGCAGTAGCAAAGATAAGAATAAATCCAAGGATAAATGTGTTAGTACAGTTGCCCAAGTTCCCCCGGCAGTGGCTCCCGTGTGTTACGATGAGGTTGACAGGGCAGCACCCACCTTAGATGTGATCAAAGTCAAAAGTCAGCCAAAAACATTTGTCGTAGGTGGTGAGCTCAAAGCCAAGGATGGAGATGGTTTGAAGGCAAAGGCGGAAGTTGGGATGACTACTGCGAATAAAGAGTCTGGACCCCAAATGGTGGCAGTCCCCACACCAACAAAATCGCCCAAAGTATCGGCTAACTTGGATAATGTAAAAACTGAGGAAAAATCAGAACCATGTAGGAAAGATGACAATATTGCCATTGCAACCGTCGAGGAAGCGGACAAATCGAAAGATAAAGTGAAGGTGGAAAGGGAGGCAAGGAAGGCTGCCAAATTGGCAAAAAAGCATAAGGATAAAACTCCGGTGGAAGTCACAGCGTCCTCAGGGACACCAGCCACTCCAGCAATTGCATCAGTAGGTCATGACCAAAAGGACACGAAAGCGGAGGTGAATGAGGAGAAGTCCATAGATTCACCTCTCCAAGAGGAAGCAGAGAAAAGTGCCGTGGGGAAAAGCAAGTCAGAACTCAGAGCAGAGCGAAGGGCAAAGCAGGAGGCCCAGCGTGCCGCCAAGGCAGCGGGAGTGACTTCAGCAAAAGTCTCGACCCCCCAAGAGAAGGACAAAGGTGGGGAGCGGGGTGTCACCAAGGTCAAGACTGCCGAGGACGGCAAGGCCGAAGGGAAGCCGGTGAGCCAGAAGGGACCGAGGAAGGATCAGGGGGTCAAGCTTTTGAGTCGACTTGGCTGGGACGATGGACGGTTGAAGAGGACAACCAGTAAAAATGCCACGTTGAAAGAGACGCAGACGATACACCCAGCCATTGTTCAACTCTCCACAAGGTTCACGGACCGAATCGTTTCTGGATCCAATGCTCGCTGCTTGGCCTTTGTGCAGGTATGATGATTGTATTCCCATGTTGAAAATATTGCCTGTTCCCATTATTGTACTTATAGGCAGTGAGTGGTGTTTTAAATGAGTGGAGATATGTTGAAATCTTGAAAAAATTGCAACTTACCCACTGTTGGGTTAAAATTAAGTAATGGAAAATTCTTTATTCCAACTCTTTATTCGATACATGATTATTATCATATTACTTAATACATTTTATGTCCCCATAAGATAAATGTGCAAATAAAAGTTACTTGGTGGAATCCCATGTTAAAAACAATGTTGGTTTTGAGTTGTTTGTATATTTCCGCAAAACAAGAATGAGAAACCATTTTGTGGAAAAATGGAAAGTATTTCAAATCAACATTTTTATTCCACTAATGCATAAACATCATATTGTATGACATGATCTGATCAATATGAATCTGACCATGGGTAAAGCCCTTGGCTACTGAATGTGGGGGGCCTTGGTTCAAGTCCCAGTGATACCTCTGGACACCTGGCTAAAGCCAAGTTTAGTGATTTTTTTTATCATCCTGGGAAACCATGTGGCACAGGAAAAAACTGGCTGACTGATGTGTGAATTTTCATATGGCATTGGCTTTGTATGTATTGGTTAAGCTCTCTACCCTTACCTAAAATACCAAACTTAAAGTTGAAGAGTTGTTTTTATTTTTTTAAACCACAGTATTCAACCCCAAGGTTGGTTTGTTAGGTAGTTTTTATTATGGCTATATTCCACATATTTGATTTCAGCTTTTAAATATCTTATGTACCTTTTTGAATGTAAGGACCTTTGAGATGGACAATGATATTCACAATGGGAAATGAGTGACTGATGGTTACATGATTCATTTATTGACAATCAGTGAAAGATTTTAAAGGTTGAGTAATTGTTACACGCACATATCATCCCAAAGTAAAGTAACTTTTTGCGTCAGATGCACAAATAAGAACATCATTTTATGCTAAATATCTCTAAAACAAGAAAACGAAAGTAATGAGATTTTCAAGAAGTAGGAAGGCTAGGCTGAATATAAAGCTAGAAGGGAATAAGTTAGAACATGTACAAAAGTTCACTTATTTGGGAAGCATCATAGAGGAAGATGGACTTTGTGCCATGGATATTAGACGAAGAATTGCATTAGCAAAAGAGGCCTTTGTGAAAAGGAAAGAGTTAATGAGAGATAAAATAAAGATTTGAAGAAAAGATTAGTAAAAATCCTAATATGGAGTACTATATGGATCTGAAACCTGGTCCATGAGAAAGGATGATGAGCATAGATTGGAGCCTTTTGAGATGTGGGTTTGGCGTCGGATGGAGAAGGTGAAGTGGACAGAGAGGAAAACAAATGAAGAAGTTTTGATAATGGTAGGGGAGGAGAGGTGTTTGCTGCGAGAGATCCAAAAAAGACAGGAAAGGTAGGTGGAAGGGGTACTCAGAGGCAATGGGTTGTTGAAGTTTGTAATAGAGTGTAGAATGTTGGGTAAGCAGGGTAGGGGTAGGAAGAGAGAATAGGGATTATGGACAGAATGATAGGGGGTAGGAAGTATGCAGACTTGAAGAGGGATTAAAGTCAGATGTTACGTGGCCAACCTAAGCTAATGCCCATCAAAAGCCTACCTTAATCGGTAGATTACCCTTCATCGTCATCATCTCTAAAGCTGCATTAATTTGGGCAAATCATCTCCAAATGTATACTTTAATTTGTTCACTATTATAAACTTATTTCCATAAAATCCTCTCTCTAAAAAAATGTGGAAATAAGTCAGTGAGAATGGGTGCAGGAGTGGTATCAAAAGGATAATGGGTGGAATAAGAGGGTAATTGAGAAAAATTGAGGAGGAAAAGAATAGTACCTTTTTGCATAGGGTAGATAGAAAATCATGCAGAAACTCTATATGGGTTCCATTTTCCAAATAATCGTTGAATAGTTTGTTCAATATCCTCTCTAGTCAAAATATTCACAACTATATTCTTGGAAAACATTGTGCCACATTGTCGGTAGTGTGCCAAAATGTTGTCTATGAAACCTGTCTTCTAAAACTTTAACTAAAAACTAAAACTTGTTTAGCAAAAACTGTGAATTTCGCGATAGACTCCTCATGAAATTCAACTCCACATGAAATCAGCTGTTCACAATGGTATAGGGGATCCCTTTTTATATTATATTTGTCTCAGAATACTACGGGTGCCAGTGAGAACCAATTTTTCTGAGGGAAGTATGGGCTATTCCATCTTTCCTTGATCATATAAATCAAACAACCCATGCTTCAAGGTGACTTTCTCATATTTTTGTCAGAAGCAAGGCAATAGTGATTTCTTTCTCCTTTGTAGTAACAAGAGTTTGTATTTAAATAAGTGGTATTTATGTTATTAGTTCTATTTCTGTGTATTAAAGAGTGATAGCTGGGAACTTGCAAAGCTTCACACACAATAGCATTTACTCCATTTCAAGCAGCATTTCAACATGTGGGTTACTCAGCCTGTTTGCTTTCACATTTACTTCTTTATAAACCATATCCATTTATTTTTCTATTTATTTTGTGCAGTGCTTTTTCCCTTTCCATTTTTTGGATCATGTGAAATTTAACTAAAATTTTGATCACACTTCTTGCAAGGGGTGAGTCCTTACTAACCTATCTGTAAAATTTAAAAGGTCATCACTTAATGAATGAATTCTTGTAACTGAATGAATTAATTACCAAGCACAACAAGTTGCTCTTAGTAAATCCGTATTTATTCACAGGAGGATTAAATTTGTGAAACAAACATTTATACATTTAGATTAACCTGTTTGAAGGTTTTCATACCTCTTGTTACTACAAAAATGCTACGATTGATGTGCTTTTGTTGGGGAAAAGAGGTGTCATCTTGAGAAAAGGCAAATTATTCATGCATATGAAAAAACCAGTGAAAACCATAAAGGGAGCTTCTGTAATCTTACTCAACATATGTTTTGATTACTTTCCATTATTTCCATATCTGAAAAGGGAATGAAATCTGTTAAGAAATCAGTGAAAAAGCATATCAAAGTTCTGAATTTGGCCACACTATTATGATGTAATATTTTTTTCATACATTAATTCTGGTAGAGGGAAGTATACTATATAATTCTGGAAGCCTGGAGTATTCATGGTTAGAAAGGTTTTTTTTTACTTGTGTTATTACAAAAAGTAAGCGTAAGTTATATTATGATGATAATTCACATGATTCATTTATTGACAATGTAGGTGAAAGACTGAATATTAAGTTTAGATGTGTAAATTTGTTACTTAATCCAAAATACAGCCAATAAATAATTTAAGTTATTAGTTTCAATATGTAATATATATGGTTCTTTCATTGCTTTGAAATGTCTTTTAAAAAGCGTTCATCATTAAACCATTAATTTGATGGAAGTTATTCTTATATTCGATGTTTTTAATTATTGTAACCTTTGTATGTTTCATTTCATATAACTTGTATCATGATCCTTAGGCAAATAAATTATTCTATTAAAGGCCATCAAGAAGGCAATCCTGGACTACCAAACACCACCTCAGAAAGAGCTTGGACGTGACTTAGAGGCTTGCCTTCTGGCACCAAGCCTTGCCTACTTGGAGTCACAGCGTCCACATGCAATATCTGTCTTGAATGCCACAAAGTACCTCAAATGGCAGTTGACAAAGCTGCAACCTGTTGAGCAATGTTCATTAGGTACAGTTTGTTATAAATTTTATAGATCTTCAAGGAAGCCCACATCCTTTTTTTTATGTTTATGAGCGGTTTACGATTTCTGAAATTCAGAGTTCAGGTGGAAAACTTAAATATTGCAAAAATATTTATGCAGCAAATTAATTCTGGTTATAAACACAGCCTATGAATATCCATAGGGTATTATTTAACTAAAAATATTCCTTCAGTGGATTCAAATTATACCCCATCCTTAACTCTTTTAGTGCCTCTTTTAGGCTGATGTATTGGCCCTTGGCATTTGTGTGAATACCATGGGCTGATCCATCGACTCTTCCCTAAATTTTGTAAGTAAAAGAAATTAACTTAATTATTATAAAATTAACACATTGCTTTTAGGTTTTATGTATGTATAATCATAAAAATTCATGAAAAAAGCCCTGGAATTTTTCACATTTTCCAGGTAATGGAGGCTGGCTCTAAAAGGAATAAATTCAGAGTATACTTTGTATAATATTTCATAACTTTCAGTTGAGCATACAATTTTCAAGTAGTGAAATGTGTAGAAGGTAATATTATTATAATTCATTCTTTTAAAGAACGTTGAAAAATATTATTCCATAAAAACATGCGATACCCTCAATAGAAGAACTTGAACTAAGAACTGGAGAGATCTCATTTATTGCTTTTCCATTGAATCATTGCAGTTGGATCTTGAGTGTTTCATTTGCGACACAACCATCATAATCCTAGAGTGGTATGATTTTATCATGTATTTATGTCTTACTTATTTAAACTACTTTGTGTTTTATAGTGGTTTCTTTGATTGTTTGCAGAGAATACATCCTTACTGCAATCAGAAACTAAGAAAGCTGCTGTAATTTCTGATGATGAAGCTAAGAAAATGCTCATTGAAGGTCTGGACACTTATGTACATGAAAAAATTGAACTTGCAGAGCAAGCAGTCTGTAATACTCTGAGAGATAAAATCAAAGATGGTGATGTCATTTTGACTTATGGCTGGTGAGAGTCCCGACTTAATATGTACATTTTCCCTTTTTTCTCTTCATATTAGGGATGATTTTAATTAGTTATCCATCAGTCAAAGGTAGATTTTCAACGAATTCTGTAAATCTAACCAACCCTTTAGTTGATACCTTTTCATCTCTATATATTTATTACCCTCCATATTTTTCTATCTGAATGACCTATACTTTTCCTATGTTGCTGACCCCAATTTTTCCTAGTACACCATTCAATATTCCCAATACCTGTTTGAGTATCCCTTTAGTATTTACTTTTCCTGCCTTTTCTCCCAAGATTCCTCCTCAGACTTCCTGCCTCTCCTCCACCATCAATTCTGAAACCTCTTTAGTTTGTTCAGCCTGCCCTCATCTTCAAACCCTCCAACATACTGATGCTAATTAACAAACAGTGTTATCATGAGTTTTTTCTAAGAATTTACCATGCAAAATTTGTATTTTATGTTACTCCGTTAGCTCAATTCTTTTGCTACTGTTAGGCCTAAGTATCGGCCCTTGCTGGTCGAGTATAAACTGCCATGGGTCAATTTATTGGATGAGTTTTTTTTCTTCATGATGTGTGCCCTAATCAAGGGCTCCTCTATTGGTTGATGAATTTTAGCTGTTCTCTGTTGCTTAATGCCACCTTACGTGGTGCATGATATTATGCTCGAGATATTATGTATGATCTCATCAGAAACGATATTTGCATTCATGATGGAATCAGGTGATGAAAATTGACCCTACACGGTGCATGACATCCGTTCATGCTAAAGTGGGAGGAGTCTGCTCATAAAAGATTCACAGTGGCATCGTTTTCCAGCCTTGCCAACCGTGAGGTCACTGTTTTCACGACACAAGCAACTGCATAGATGATGTACGTGCCATGCCGAATACCAACATTCGAATAACGTACTAATTTCCACTTTCAGATTTCCACCTAAGTGTCACTCAGGGCTCGATGCAATCATTGCACACGCAACATTATTATAATCTAGCCACTTTAATACGTTTCTTAACTGCCCGTTTGTCACTGCAGTATGCTCTAAGTAATGACAATATGATTTTTTTTGCTTTGAGGCTGTATCTTATTTCACATAAGAAACTTGGCCAATGTGCAGTCATTATGCATACATTCTGAGAAAAAATTAGATCATGTTCTAATTTTTCAATACATGAACCTGCCATCCTAGGAGATATTGTTCCCTATGAGAACATACACAGGTCCATGAATGATATCATGCCCCATGTAAGGTGCCCTTTACTAAGCTGATTTCTCCCTATCCTAAGTATATGTGTGAGCCGACCGGGTTAGCCTGGTGGGTAGCATGCTAGCCTGCTAACCCAAAGGTCGCGGGTTCGAATCCCGCCCAGGGCATGGATGTTGTGTTTGTGCCGATGGGTTTTTTCTATGAGTTGAAGAGGTGAGAAATGACCATAGCCATCGAAGCACCCTATAAACAATAATACTACTACCTAAGTATATGTATATGCTAATTGTGCACTTTACGTTTGCCTTGAATGGTTGATGGTTTTTTAAAAAATAACTTTTATAATTCCACAAATAAAAAATTTACAATTCACGACCGGTTTCGGCGATGA
>WURS02000011.1:7005583-7038946 GCA_011762765.2 Rhinocypha anisoptera | reverse complement strand
CAACAAGATTATTAGTTTTGCACCACTGATGCATTTCGTTTACTGTTAATTGGACATATTCAGAGACTTTATTTTTGTATTTAGCAGAGATTAGTGTTGAAGTGTCATCAGCATAAAGAAATGTTTTGCAATGGGACAGTTGATTCGGCAAGTCATTAATGAAAGGAAGAAATAAGAGAGGCCCAATAATTGATCCCTGGGGTACACCAATATTTTTAAATTGAGGAAGAGAATTTACAGATAATGTGTGACCACATTCTTTGTACGAATAACTTACAAATTGCTACCTGACAGTTAAATAAGATGTGATCCATTTGTGAGGAATTCCGGAGATGCCTAAGTTGTTAAGTTTATGGTATACAATGTTATGATCAATAAGATCAAAAGCTTTACTTAGATCAAAGAATGCCCCCACTGTGTATAGTTTGTTGTTGAGGTTTTGGACAATGTTATGAACAAGTTGAAAAGTGGCTGAGTTTGTTGACCTGCCATTCCTAAATCCATGTTGATTTGGATGAAGTAAATCATGCGCAATTAAATAATCATTTACCCGAGCATGGAATAGCTTTTCAAACAACTTAGAGAAAACAGACAGTACTGCTATTGGTCTACAGTTCTCGGCGTTTGACCTGTTGTCTTTCTTAGGAACTGGAGTTATACGGGACTGCATGAGAATAGAATTGGAAAGTGTCCACTGGTGAAAGAAGAGTTGACAATATCAGCTAGTGAAAGAGCTATTACCTTGGCCGCAGCCTTGATGATAGGCATCGGAATGTAATCAAGCCTTGAAGAGAATTTATTAGGAAAAGAGTTGATCTTTGTTATGATCTCACGTTGGCATGTTGGAAAGAGGAACAGTGTGTGGGGTGAAATATGATGATGTGTACTGTAAGATGTTGAAGTAGCATTTGAGGAAACACTAATAAACTGTTGATTGAACATATTTGCGATTTCTTTTGGATGAGACACAGCAAGCCCATTGAAATTGATTGAGTGTACATTATTTTGAGAGCCTGAAGCTTCATTTCCATCTCATTAATAACATTCCACGTGGATCTAATGAGATTTTTAGAACTATTTATATAGTTTTTAATTGCAGTTTTCCTAGTGCTATGTACAAGGGATTTGAACTTCTTATGAGCTGTTAGGTAAGTGTCTCAGAATCACCACAACTAGTTAAGAGAGTGGAGTGCAAGAACATGTTTTGACATTTCCATTAAAAGTGGTGAGTACACTTTGTATTTATTCCCAATTTTCTTTTGTTTCACCTTTCTCAAAGGGAAAGCAGCGTTAAAGTGCATAAGAAATATATTTGTAAAAGTAGAGAATTTAAGGTCAGTGTCTTCAGCAATAAAGATGTCGTCCCAAGATTCTTGAGCAAGATCAGCAGAAAATTGCATTATTGACTCATTGTTAAATATACATTTAATGGTATAGAGAGAATTATATTTTAAAGATGGTTCACTTTAAGTAACTTTTACTTACTTATAGGTCAAGATGGTCCGACAGGCCAGTATTTAAACTGACACAGTCAATAAGGGAAGTTGGAATATCAGATATCACATAGTCAATAAGGGTTTGAGATGATGCTGTTACTCGAGTTGCTTCAACATTGACAGTGTGGAGCCAAAAGAGGCTAAGAGATTAGAAAGATCACTCCTTATTGAGGAATCTACTAAAAAGTTGATATTCAGATCACCAAAAACTAGAATGCCATCCACCTGTCTGACAGTGACAAACATGAGAGCATCATAGAATGTTTGCATGAACACATTGATATTGCCCACAGGCGATCTGTAAAGAGAAATGATTGCAAATTTTTGCTTATTAGTTTTCAACAATGCACAAGAGCACTCACAAATCAGTTCAAAATTTCCATTAAAGTTTAGATTTATCATGCTCATCTCTGAACGACAGTACATTTATGCTGTTTACGGCAAAAGGCTGAGATTAGATTGTAACCATCAATAGCAAAGACATTGATTTCATCCTCAACAAGCCAATGCTCAGAGAGCACTACAATATCAGTCGAAAATTCCTTTAGCAGCAACTCAAGTTCACACTGCATATTTGTGTATAAAAACTTAAGCAGTTTGACATTACATATTGGGCTGGAGGACCCATCTAGTCACTTCTTTTTAGCTTTACTAATACCATTTTCCCCCCTGGTGGATGTTGCAGGAGCGACAATTGAAGCAGCTGCTTTGGCAGATACTGTCAACGTAGGGGGAACAGATTCCTTATCGTGATCAATGTTAAGATCATAATTATCATTAGCAACCTCAGCATTATTGGACACTGATTTAGGAGAATCGCATACCTTCTCAGACTGAACACATTTGGGAGGGAAAAATTTAACCACACAGATACCACTCGGCCAGTTCTTGCCATCCAAAAGTTGCTCTTTAAGTGACGGAGGGGATTCAACCTTAGACGACTGACTATCGGTACATTTGATGGTATCATCTTTGTTGTAAGAAAGATTAAAAGACTATCATTCCCCATGGTCATGACAGAATTTTTTTTAAAGAAATGTTAATACATGGAATTTCTCTGTGGGGCTGACTCAGATGGTATTATTTAATATTTCCCGATTAATTGATTTACTTGAAAACTTTCCTAGCAAAAAATTTAGATTTATTTAAAATAGTTTTTCATTTTCATCCACAATTATAGAACTTTTACCACTAGTAATAGAAGTGAAAAATGCATTCGAACTTACTGTTCATATTTCTTTATGCTACTGTATGGTGAGAAAACAAGTGATCAGAAGCAAGATAAAGTTAGGTGAAGAATAAGGAATTTTGACAGTATAACAGTGGGTAGTAAGCATATGGAAATCAGAAAGCATCTGCACTAGTGCAGAGATAGAATTTCTTTCTTGAGGTATATCCTGGAAACCTTGCATTTAATTATATATTCTGACAATGTCGCTGTTAATTTGCATAATCAAATAGGGCAATAAATGTAATGAATTTATAATCTTGCACATAAGATTTAAATTTCCTGGCACACTTACTGTCCTTTATATAAAACTTGAACTAAGAACTGGAAAAATTGTTTCAAAAAAATTAAATTTTTGCCTGAAGAATAACCCACACACAATAATCCACAATAGGTCATATCCAAAAATTTCATGGCATTATGCCATGACAAAATTGTAAGAAAATTATTTCAAAATTTGAAGAGGATTGAAAATTTCATGATGCTAGATCTCGTCATCAGTCCCTACTAGGTGTTTTAGAAAAACCCCTTATCTACAGTACGACTTATAAAAAGCCTATAGATGAAGATTAGTTAGTTCCAATTGCTCACAGTCAATCCATCATATATAACAAGCCAAAATAAGAGGATAAATTTAATTTTAAGTCTGCAGTGAGAATATACTTTTGAATCATGGCTAGTATGAAGTCCAACAATTGATTCTACAGGAAAATCTCAAAATGTTCACTGCAAGAATTTTAGAGGTGTGTTGTCCCACTAAAAAATCTTTTCTCAAAGATTAATTTTGATGGGAAAAATATTTCCTACTTACTTTCTTCAGGAGAAACAGGTCTTTTGCAAATCATCAATGCAATTAACTTTCTAATTTAAAAAATTAATTGGCCATGGAACATCAATCTTTAGTCCATTTTGTTTAGTTGTAATTATGCATCAGTTCCATTGATAGCAATAAAATATACACAAAATGAGTTATTAAAGTTTCATCAGCAATTACTGACAATCATAAATGATATATAGATTATAGGATTTTCAATATGGGGGTAACAAGATGATTTAAAATTTAATTATTTTGAGGTTTAGCTGCTCTGTATATTTTGCCAGTCTCTAAATCTAACTTTTTAATTATAATTATCCTTCCTTCTGCACCAATGCCTTCAATAATATTAACTCCAATTCTATTTGAGAGATTAGCTTATTACATCAAGGAATTTTATCTTGGTATATAAAAATAATACCTGTAATTCAACTTCATAATCAATGAAAAATTACCTTTTCCCATTTCCACACTTTATTTTAAACATCAGAAAAATTCTTTTATTGGATATGATACTCTGACTTTCCACAGTTTTTTTTTACCTTTAATCCAAAATTGGTTCTTTTCAATATACTCCTCCCATGTATGTTCCAGTGAACCCCATTGACTGGTTCTGGCATTCAACATACACAATTTGATATAATTCATAATCTATTTTAATGATAATTATTAAAACCATAATATTGTCTTGAAAAGCTGCACAGTACAATGCAGTCATTCTGTGTACATAGAGGAAAAAATTTAAATTACCAACGGTGCCTTTAAGTGGACTAGCTGGCAATTAAAAATATCATGATCATTTACATCAATATCAAACAAAATATAATAATGAAAAAGAAACAGCAATCAAGTTTTAAACCAGACATGTCTTCCTTAATCATTATTCCTGAAAATTGGTAGGGTTGGTATGCTGAGCGTGTGTATATGAAAAATTAGAAGTAATCATGTGTGTTGTACAAATTATATCATTAGGTCTTCAATGATTTACAGTTATTCCAATACAAACATTGATTGATTTAACATGTAAAACATTGATGAAATAAGGAAAAATAGCTTTTTCAGCAGCCCATAATGCTTTTCACAGTAATCTTTGTTTCGTAGTAATGCATTAAGCACTAGAAGAAATTATGCATGGACTTTTGGAATTAGCCTTATGATAGACCCAACCTAGGAGCCTAATTGAAAAATACTTATGCCTAAACATAGGCACACGCCCTACCCACTATTTCTGTGAAAATAAAGTTTATATCTTCCAAATAGTTCCATGATTTTCTGAAAAATCAACCCTTCCATTAAGTATTAGCTTTCCAACGTAAAACAAAATACCAAGAGACCCTAGAAGAAAAGTTAGTACACTAGATAAGAACTTTGAGATTCCTAAGTGTTAATAGCAAAATACTAATTTATTAGTACCTAAGAAAAGCCCACATAAAATACCACTTTAAATTTTCAACAAAGCATATTAAAACATGAGTAAGAAAAGAATTTATCATAATAGAAACCATGTTGGCTTATGCATTCTGTAGAACCCGAATTATCTGCACCAAAATGAAAATAAAAGAGAACAATCTCAATAAAGGAATTAAAATTTTTTTAGATTGGTATTAACAAAATCAAGTTAGAAAATAATTCTAATAATACCAGCATTTTTACTCGTGAACGAATTATATTAACCACATAGATGCATTATCTTTCAAATCTGGCAATTCACCTCTTTGCTAAAAGCTAGTGGATAAAAAGTAAATCTGCCTTTCTGCCACGAAATATACCATAACAAACAAGAGGTATGCCATTCGTAGGGTTAGCTGTTGTGTCCCTCGTGAATGGCCCGGCCATCTATGTTACAAGTGCAAAGATAATAGGGGTTCCACTACAAATACTTAACAGCATCTTATTATCAAAGTGAAAAATAGTATTCATTTCAGAAAAGAAAATTTTTAATTCAGAAACCCTGAAATCCCACTTTTGTTTACATTTTACCCATAACATGTTTAATGTGACATTAGAACACATTACCAAAAAAAACTACATACCTACTTATGGATTAATACTTTAAATTTTGATCAATTACATTCAGCATATATATTCATTTTGAGGCTTGCAGTATAAGCCACATTTTACCGTTTTTATGTATTTTAAAAATCATTTATCAAGTTAACTATAATTAATGGACCTTTGATTAAAACATGCCAAATATGGCTTCAAAGGTCAAACTCCAAGTTTTATTTCAACTTCTAACTTTGCTTTAAAACAAATTGGATATTGATGGTTTGTGGAGCAAAGTAAATGATAGTAAAGTAAGAACGTGCTCGCCTCAACAATCCATTTGACATTTAAAATTCAAGCAGCACTTTCGCCCTCCAACGGAGGACGAGACAAATCGTGTCAGGTGACTCATTTCCAATCCCATCCCACAAACAACTTTCATTCACAACAATTGGAATAAAATGACCTTTCCTCTTGCTTCGGTCATGTGAGTTAAAATTTATGACGTAAAATTCCATCACCAGATATTAACCACCTTTACTTCCTTGGGATAATGGATGCTTTCTTAAACGTCCTGTTGCAGACAAATATTTTTTTTATTTTTCATTTAATGCCTTTCCTCAGATTATCTACTAATCCTTCAGATGAAAACCCTTATTAAGAGAATTTCCTTTTTTTTTAGATTGTGTGTGTAGCTAGTTATTCTCGGAGACTGTTGCTATGGACATTTCCATCTCAACGTGGTTCAACGTTTTTCTCTTTTTTTTAATCCTTCTTCACTAGAGATGCCTGCTTGGCCTGGTGGGCTTGGAGTACTGCCACAGCTTCCTCCACCTATAATGATTCACAACATGCAGTAATTTCAGATTTTTAATGATAATTTTCAACCAAATATGGAATAGCTACAATAAAAACAAGTTTTATAAGCAATTTTTTTGAAATGGAAGAACCCCCAACATGACACATTGAGGAGGGTTCATCTGCATGCATACTGCACAAGACAAGTGACAAGTAAGGATATATCAAAAAATGAATGCAGAGGTTTCAAGGGCAAGGTAAGTTACCCCTTTTGTAAGTTTAACAAGACATTCTGACTCCTGTAAAAATTTTAAAGTCAACCTGAAAATACTGACCTTAGCTTTCAAAGATTCATGATGCTCCAACATGTGTAGAAGTTCTGAGTTGTCTATCTCGAGCAACATGCCAGTAATTTTTCCGGCAAGATCCTGGTACATTCCCTAAAAAATGCAAAATAAGGTCACATCAATTAATGACATTTCATGCTAGTTTAGATAAATCTATTACTCCTCCTCCATTAATAATAAGTTGTGAAATAAAGCTTCATTGTAACACAGGAAATGTTAGCATAGCATAAAAATGCAAGTTAGTGGTAGGATAGTCAATGAAATTTAATGACAGAAGACTTGATGAGTTTCCAATCAAATATCATCTACATCCAAGTGCCGCACTTACCTGAATGAGAGGGAAGAGACGTTCTCCAAGCATTTGCTTTTGATCGTGATGAGATGCAGCTGCCAGCATTGTAGCAGTGAGAGGTTCCTGTCCTTGGATGTTAACCGCCTTGAAGAAAAATGAAAGAAATCAGAATGCTACTACACAAAAGCACATGCATGAGTTTGGAATCGACCATTAAAAATTCTTTCCATCTATGCCCGGGGCCTATTAACCTATTTACAGCTACAATTACTCTTTTTGGTGTAACTATTCAAAGAGAAACAATAGTTTTATAAATTTCTAAGCCATAATACCTGTTTTTGATAGAATTCACCCTCTGCAAATCTAATAAATTAAAAATAATGCCACATCCCATAATATAAGAATCACAGGCTAGCCCACGAAAACTATGAAACTTAGTTCAATTACATGAACTGTTGCTTAAAACATCCTGTTAGGCAAACAAACATGATTCATAATGGTGGTAATGCAATTAACACACCTGCTGTACAGGTGGAGGCTGTGCAACTGGCATTGGCTGAGGTGGATTGCGCATATTTGGGGTGTACTTTATACTTGTTGGGCGACCCTGGGCAGATACGGTTGGGGCACCCATTGGTCGTGGTGCTGGAACATTTGCTCCACCAACTGAAAAAATAAACAAGTTTGGTATATCAATGAAAAGATGCCACAATTTAGACATTTCATAAATTATCCTAGTTTGAACTTGGAATTCACATATCTCTCTCCTCAACAAAAATCAAATTAGCACATACACTTGACTTGAGAACAATTTCATGAAGGACTTTTACAGCCTTTAAAAATGCTATAGTCCAGCCCCATTGAAATTGTCCCTCACAAGAATTTTTGTGCACCACCTAACTGTCCTCCTTCCTTCCCCTACCGTGCCTCCCCTACCAGCATAACGTTATCATAGTTGCCAGTTCTTATTGTTTTGGTTCTTGGTTTTGCGTGCTCATGCTGGTATGCTGGTTTAACATAGGAAGTTATATGTAAATTTCCATGTTAAGCATGCCAATAAAGAAGTTCATTAATATTAATATGTTATATTAATTTCCCTTAGCTGGCATGAGGAAAACTGGCAACACTGTTTGCTTCTCCTCCAGTGAGTGAGTGGGTAATGGGGGAGTTAAGGCTGGAAGGAGGGGGGGCGGTAGTCGTAGCTCCACCCATCGTTCACCTAGAAGTACCATTTCAATATGGCTGGACAATACAACTACTTTCCTTTCCTTTTACTGTGTTACTTTTGAAGTATATAAACATTATATTTTGGAGTAAGACTTCATTCATGAAAACATTCTAATTGATCACGAAATCTTTTCACAATTGAGAGTCTCTCCCACCCAAATTAAAGAGGTTTCATATTTGCATGAAATACTTTTCTTCAATGACAAAAGGTTAAAAAAAAAATATATTTATCATGTTTATCATAAGGGATTTAACCCGCCATACAAAACAACTTTCTTTCAAGAAAATGAGCCATGTCAACATAATGACTTTAAACCCATTCCAATTTATAAGGCTTATACCAGAGCGTGAGACAAAATCATATAGAAGACGAAGTTCATTGCAGAATAAAAACTAACCAACCTTTACATACTTCAAGGAAAAGTGCAAAATGCACCAACATTTCCCGAACCTCTTTTTTTATATTGAGTCTGACTTTTGATATCTTTGACTGCCAAGATAAGACTAGTACTCATTACCTCCTGCTTGCTGCCCTGTGATTGGTCTGGCTGAGAGGGCACCACGCACCGAGCCCGGCTGGGCAGTGGGAGCACGAGGTGCAGAGCGATACGGCCCTTGGACAGGGAAACCTGTCAATGACAAATGGAAATACATAATATATATTAACCCATCATTGATGGAAATGGATAATATTTTACTAATAAACTGCAACCCTCTCTAACTTAGGTGGCCTATGAATCCCACATACCAGAAGCCACTTGAGCGGAGGGACGAACTTGAGGCTGTGCTGGCCAACGTGGAGTTGCCCTGATTTGGGCAATCTGGGCGGGGTTGTAGAAACGCTGGGGCTGTGGTATAGTTGGTACAAAGTATCCGGCACTGTTGGGCTGGAATATTTGCTGCAATGAAAGAGAAGAAAAAGTTAACACAAAATCGCAGAGACTATATAAAAATTAAAGTTATTTACAATTTAATTTCCAAGAAATTCTTATGGTCAATGGAATTAAAACATTGTAACTATCGACACAATCCACCAAAATTGATTCTACACTCTCAGATAGACAATATGCAACCTGGCAGTTACCCAACAGTTTAAAAACCAGAATGAAATACTTCCAATTGTCAAATACAGATTACTAACCTGGCCCATTTGTTGCATTCGCATGTTGGCCATTCTCTGCATGTACTGAGAAGCCAAATGAGCCTTGCGATCCTCCTTGCGTTGAGCCAAGGCTACATACAATGGTTTGGATCCAACAATACGGCCATTCATCTCAGTAACAGCTTTAGTTGCCTCCTCAGGTGAAGAAAAACAAACAAAGCCAAAACCTTTGCTCCGACCCTCTTCCAGCATAACCTGGAAAAGCATTTAGTGATTGGAGAAATGATACAGCATATTATAAACATATACAATCCTCTAAATATATATAAACTTATTTATATATATATACAGGGTAGGATCAAAAAGTAGTAGGACTGAATTTCTGTAGTGCCAACCAAACGGTGGAAGCTTCACCATGACAACGTGCCGTGCCACACTGCACTGCTGGTGAGGGAGTTTCTGGCCAAGCGCATGGTTGCCACATTGCCTCAGTCCCCCTGCAGTCCAGATCTGGCACCACCAAACTTGTTCCTCTTTCCTCGGCGTCATAGAAGATGTCCAAGGGGCCGTGACGGCATCTCTGAATAGGATCCCGGATTCCAGAAGCCGTACGCACAAGGGCACAAGGGTGCTATTTTGAGCACTACTAAGGATTTGTACCGATAAGTTGAATAAAGAAATTTTAATTAATTCAGTCCTACTACTTTTTGATCCTACCCTGTATATATATATAAATATATTCCAGATTTCACTAAGGTCAAACGCACAAGCTCACCTTGGCACTTGTTATGGTACCAAATGGAGAGAACTCTTTCCTTAAACGCTCATCATCAATTGTGTCATCCAGATTCTTGACATAAAGGTTCACCCCTTGATAGCGATTCAGACGTTCGATCTTAAGCTGCTCAAATCGTCTTTTCAATTCCTGCTGGCGCTCTGCCTTCTTCTGAGCTCGGCCGACATATAGCAGCTGTAATAATACAAGAATGAACCAGAGTAAAGATGGATTTTGATAAATTATGACATCACAAATAATTACAAGTGGTTAACAAATCATTAACAATTTATGGCTATTGGTACCAGAGGATGGAATTTGTTTCAGATAGAAATAAAGGCACCATACACCATCAATTTTAGAATTTGGTCTAAAAAAGTGCAAAATTTAAGAAACTGAAATAGTGATGAAGCTGGAACCAAATCATTTTTAACAGAACCATCCCTGCAGTAGTTACTTCAATATAAAGTTATATTAGTTCATTATAAGTATATTATTAGTCCATTAAACAGAAAAAACATATATTTTCGAATTTTTTGAGGAAAGGATGTAAGAGGGGATGAAAGAAGATACCCCATTTCTACGACTCGAGAGGCACTGACTTTGCGGAGCTACAAGCACCCAAAGTTGGCCAAACAGGTTTTTTAAATCTACAAGTCAAAATAAAGATCTTTAGAGAATAAAAAGCCAAATATAATTTGTAGGTAAGTTAAAAGACCTTTAATTTGTTTGATTTGATTAATTAGTTATTGCAAAATTAACGAAAAACCATTCAAAACGGCCATTATTTAAAATAAAACCTTTTCAATTCCTAATCAATTGAGATTTTGCAAAATTCAATCAGTTAATTTGTTTCTGAGTTGTTTGTTTATCCCAACACGATAAATGTCGAAAGTCATAACTTTTTGTTTATTAACATTTTGGGTAAATTCAAAATGAATCCTTTCTGAATGTCATATTTTTTATCATTAATAAAAATCAATGATAATATTAAATATTTACTTCTTATTTATTGCTTTAAAAAAAGAGGATACTTTTTCTTTATAAATAATAGGAGCCACATCATCACTCATACTTTGTACGAGTTTTTAACTTAGATATATCAAAAGCTGGATTAAAAACAGATTTTTCTAAAAATAAAGTGGCCTACAACCAATCAGATGTGACAATAATGGCTGTTTTTTACGGATCCTCATTAATTTTGCAATAACTAATTAATCAAATATACAGTATTGCTCAAATCAAAGGTCTTTTAATTACATACAAATTATATTTGACTCTTTATTCTCAACAAATTTTGGATGGTAGATTTAAAAAATAAGTTTTGTCCAACTTTGGACACTCGTAACTTCGAAAAGACACACTCTTGAGTTGCAAACTCAAGAGAGTCTCAAGTTGTTGACTCTTCTTTCACCCCCTCCTACAACGAGAAACACATCTCATCCATTTCTCAAAAAAGTCTAAAATATGTTTTTTTCTGTTTTCGGGACTATATAGTGAAAGGTTAAGAGAAGTATATTATATAGCCATTACTTGCACTTGATGGTTGTAGGCTTATGTATATGGGAATTCATGTTCACAGCAAAATGAAAACTTGGAAACTATTTTTCCAAATTATTCTATTTCTAGGTTTCAATACCACTAGTTTCAACACATCGATACCAGGGGTCTTAATATGATCCCCTTGTTACAAACTAGTAGTATCTAGTAATAAAATATCTGCAGAAAAATATATAGGGTGCTAAATTTGTCTACAAATAAAGATGAAATCAAACCACCAATATAAAGGAGGTGCGATTTAAACAATACTAAAAAAAACACACCTTTCCATTTAAATCTTTTCCATTCATTTCATCAACGGCCTTTTCAGCTGCCTCTGGCTCCTCAAATGCCACAAATCCAAAACCTTTAGATTTTCCATCATCTGCCGTCATTACCTAAGCGAAAAAAATTAATTTCAGTATTTTAAAAGATGAGTAGTACATATAATGAAATATATTTGAGGAAATAATATCACATTTAAAAATATACCATATTACTTAAAATATTTTAGAATCATATCATATTTAAAACAGAAAACTCCACACATTAAAATCCATGATCCCCAAGGATTACAACTGAACTTCTTCCTAAATAAGGGACTTATATTCAGATTCAGGAATATGTTAATCCAATTTACAAACTTTACACGTGAAAAAATAACAAAAATTAAATGTTAATTAAATAATTCTTAAGCCACTAATCACCATAATTCACTTAAGGAGCTATGACATAGCTTATCAATACAAATAAAAATGCAAGTACTTTCATAATTATTATTCTTTAAAGATATGAATTTAATTATTTTATCTCCATGGTCACATTAAAAGTAACTCACCCCACTCAACTTACTCACAAAACAAAACTTACTTTCATTTACATACAAGGAAAGGAGTATCTAATGGAAATATATTATATATCTACAAGAAAAACTAAAAAAACAAACTTACTTTATGGCTGGTAATTCTGCCATACTTTTCAAACATCTCTCTCAGCCTTTCATCGTCTAAATCATCAGCAAAGTTCTTTATATACACATTGGTAAAACGTTTAGCCTTCTCTCCCAGCTCCTTCTCTCTCTCCTTACGTGGAATGAATTTGCCAACATATACCTATTCAGCAATGAAAATAGATTAACACAATATCATGAAAGAAATTGTAATTAAAAAAAAAAACAATATGTACACACCATAACATAATAGTTACACAATAAATACTATAAAAAACTAGTAGCTATGGCTTTGAGAAAAAATGAGAATGAGTTGTGACATCATCCTTTTGGATCTAAGTATGTAATGCCAAATTACCAAGTTTCTTATGAAATGGTTTCAGCCGTAACTAGGTGGAATTTTTCCATCGTACAGGGATAAAATTATAAAATATTCTTTGTGGAATTGCAGTGTTATAATTTTATCCCTGTACCAAGTTACCATCTCTTAACATTAGATAAACCTAGAAAAAGGATCAACTGGTGGATTTGAAATAAGTTACAAAATTGTGCAATATAAGTGATTAAGGTAGTTATTCCTACTGTTATCACATCAAAACATTTCCAAAATTACTTTAATGAAATGAGTTTCTTCTCTTAAGATTGGCAATAGTTTTTGTACTTGAAAAAAGGATTAACCAAATTACTTAATATTAATTGTTTTGATAATGTTAACTGCATGCTGTGCACCAAATTGAACTGGAATATCACTTAAATTAATGACACCATTTTTTAATAGTTTCATCATAAAATCAATGCAATTGCAATGACATCTGATTAGAAGGCAAAGATTGTCATCATTAGGTTTCATGTCATACTCTATATATTATTTTAATGGATGTTTTCTATGTGTAATTCTAATGATATCAGATGTTAATTATCTCTATTAAGGTTCGTTTTAAGCATAAACAATTCCAGGATTCAAGAAGAAACCCAGAGCAAAATAATTTAATTGAATGTCTCTGAAAACAAGATTAAATTAAAGTCTACTTTGTTTCAATTTCTGTATTATTTTGTTTATTGTTCAAAGTTGACAAGTGGTCAAATGCTGTGCTTGAACAAGAAAAACTACCACCGATATTTCAATGTTTAAAAGCATTAGGCTCTATATTTTATCTCAACTTATCTTTGCCATTGTTAAATCTCCCCCAATTTTAATGAATTTTTAATTCTGGAATGTTAGAATTTTTAAAGTCAAAACTGGTCTTAGCTCTATTATAGCAATGACAAATGACAGGTATGAAGCATACCAATTGTATAAAATATGCAGGGAAATATTGAATGATCTCATTTGAGGTCCCACAACCTAAAAGACCTACAAAATCTAGTGATGGGATAATGATAACAATATTCAATTGACAAAAATATTTAAGAGTGAAAAAGGACCATAACAAGAAGCCACAAGCCTAATTTCTCAGATAAAACAATTTAAATCTATGGAAAACAACTGTAAATTAAGCTCTTCTTGAAATTCAAATTGCTTTCCTATTTTCCTAACCCATTTATATGAGTAAAATTAATTAAAATAGCTTTAAATGCCAAGTTTGAAAAGCAGAATGAAGAATTAGCTTGCTGTCTCATAAGCAATTCAATAACGGCTAGCCTAAGAACATCCATTGGAAGCAAACTCTTAAAATAAAGTGGGAAATAAACCATATGTTGAAGTATGGCATAATATTGTGTGTTACTTTTGCTGCATCATCAAATCTCCCACTTAATCAAGCACCATTCACTACCTTTAATCCTTGACCCTACTTGTTGCAATCTTTCAATGTCACTTAAGATAAAATATCATACCACACTATTCAACTCTTGTACAGCAAACTATCCCCTCCATCTCAATAAAAAATAATCAAATCAATGAACAAATTCAGTACTTATTAAAAGCCTTAAAAATATTTTACACCTCTGATGAGTGCCTGGGTATTAGATTATTTAATGTTGTACCAAATTTTAATTTCTTATTTAATTATATTTTGTCATTCCTTCGTATTTAACATTGAGCCAATTGTTTTTTGTTTGCCTGTACAACCTTTACGCGTAGCTTAATACAAGCATGACAAAATTTGACCTCCCAAGTGTACCATTAATAGTAAATCCATGGCATTATTTTACCTTGTTAGTGTCCTCATTTGATTTACTCATGTATATATATTTGATCTGTGCATTCGTCATAATTTGGCCTCCACTGATTTTTGAGAAAAGTATAGTAACTTGTATTCCCTACATTGACTAAATATTGCTACCATGACAAATGACTCTTCAACCTGAGATGTGGACTTCAGTGAGCAATATTTGCTGACAATAGTTTTAAATACAATAAGCCCCCACTTACAAATATTAATCCACTACAGGGGACATTCATATACAAAATCATCATGGGGTGTACCTGATTTTACACTTATATTTTGTTGACAACAATGTACAGAGTAATGTGTGTAAATATATATTTTATCTTTGGTTACAAACTGTAAGGGAAAATAACCCCACTGTTAAACAATATGCTTACTGATTATTTAATCACAAATTTGTGCAATCATAATGTCAATTTCAAAGTGACCAGAAGTATCTGTGTGACTTGAACAATGCTCAGTACGATATTGTCCTATTTACTGGGCAACCATGCCATTCTGCCTTCTACATTATTCAAGTAACATTAAAAAATGACGCAGTGAAGTTCTATTTTAACCGCATATTCGCTGTGGAGATGTTACTCACTCTTCATTATTCATCTAGTCCTTTTTCTTTTTTAGACATTATTTTTGTCTAGACAGTCAAAAAAATTCGTTTCTTGATGCAATAACTTTTGATCAAAAATATTTTTATTTTCAAAACATATTCATTTTAGTACAGTTTACATGTATTGCCATAAAGTGATTGTGGCAAGCATGCGCTTTATTGCCAATTGTAGACAAACAGATTGGATTTACATTACCACATTTATATTATGCCAAGACACTTTAAATGTGATAAAAATAAAGTTAGTAATCCTGATAAAAAAAGAATGAAATATCATTATACTGACATTCGTAGAGTGGAGTAGAAAAACCTACCACGCAGAAAATTAGTTCCTGTGTGATAAAAAATATCACAACACCCGAAAAATTTGCCAATTAATTCAATATGCAACATTCTTAATACCGACTGGAGAGTAAATACAAGTTCAAAATCTTATCTTGATGGCTTATCGTGAACAAAGATGTTGGTATTGCAGTTATTAAAGGGTCGCATTTTAATGTGTTAGCGACTGGTATACATTGCTGCAAAGGATAAATACTCCAAAGGAAGTTTCAAATAACATGAACTCACAAAGTTGTGGCCCACCAAACGTGTTGCTTTACGTACAACGAGCACTACCTCAAAACCTTACCGCAATGTTGACAAACCTCGACACATATCAATATCAACTGTCAAGGTAAACATAATAACATGCTTCGGCGTTGCATCTCCGTGAATAGACTTTTGTTCCGCATATAAAAATAATTATAAACATTCATTTTTGAGACTCTTAAAATGGGTGTGGTTCATGGGAACTGGCTGAACTCCGTACAAAACTAATCAGCTAAATCAATAACGCCCCACCCCACCAAGCAATGTTACTAAGAAATTGACACTTCATAATGATAATAAACAATTACTATTCATATATCATGCTTTCCGTACTGCATGTACGGGGCGTTAATCGGGTACCACTCATTACTATTACCTAAAAAAATGCCATCCTTCCACCATAAATAAATTTCAAATCATTAGATAGGAAACATCAAATCTAGTTATTATATGAAATGTTTCAGTAGAAATGTGGCAATCTCTCCACTCAAATACGTGATAAGTTGGTAAGAAATACCTTACCTTTTTTCCGTTCAACAACATTCCATTTACTTTGTCGATGGACTTATTTGCTGCTTCCTCCGTTTCGAAGTGGACAAAACCATAACCTTTCGAACCTCCCGTTTCATCAGTTGCAACCTATTCATAAGATCATTTTAGCGAACAATCTATTGGTTGAAACAATATTGGAAACATCATTGGAAATAATTATATTACCTTGCAGCTCAATATGTTACCAAAGGCGGAGAAGGTGTCGTACATAGCCTTATTATCTATGCTTTTGTCCAAATTTTTTATAAATACATTTCCTACTCCTGACTTTCGAAGAGATGGATCTCTTTGCGACCACATTATTCTAATAGGTCGGTCTTTAATTAAATCGAAATTCATTGTGTCGAGGGCTCTTTCGGCTGTAGAAAAACAACAATTGAGTTAAAAATCGTAAAACATTACAATACAGAACAAAACAAAAACAAGCTAGAAAGCATCATACCATCAGCTGGTTGCTGAAAATTGACGTAGGCGTATCCCAATGACCTACGTGTTATCATGTCCCTACATACTCTTATTGAAAGTACTGGGCCAGCTGTCGAAAACTTTTCAAACAGTAAGGCCTCGGTTACTTCCGGATGCAAATCTCCAACATATAGAGAAGCCATTATATCTTGATAGTCCTAGACCAACCATAAACAATAACATTGTTGTTATGAAATATATAATTGAAAGGAGACAAATTTAATGACAATAATTAACCATGAAGCTTACTCAAAAGTATCTTGAAGTGGACCACGTTGAACGTTAGCAAAACACACACGCAGATGGATTACAAGCAACTTGTTACCGATTTTCTAACTTTTACGATTTTTTTGGATTTTAGACTTTTCTAATTTTTTTGTTTTTTTTTTAGAGTTATATCACGAAGTGAAGTTAGGTTGTGTGACCTAATTACTAGACACACAACCTCACGTGAATAAACCCTAACCTTTCTGAGGAAGAGGCGGAGAAAGTAGGCCGCATGTTGTATATATACTTAAACAATGAACTGCATCCGCGCACAGCATATAGTACCTTATATTTCGATTGTTATTACAACAATTCATAATTATTTATCATAAACAAGTTACTATGTGGATTAAAAAATATTTTTATATATGAAATTAACATAAAACTTGTTCTATAATCTTTTCTATACTTTTGTCAATTTTTGAGGGAAATTCATCGAACATAGTTACCACGTTATACAATGTAAATCCTTCATCAAAAGTAAATAATTATTTCAATATTAAACAATATTAAACGCCAAAATTAGAGATAAATTATTGTAGAATTATTTCTCAGAGTTCAACCAATATATATTATTAGAATGAAAAGTACTTGATTTGATATTTGCGAACACGTGTGTACCATATTTTCGAAAAATTGAAATGCTATGCCCTTAAGAAGTTGATTATAAGTGCCCTTACATTTATCATTCAAGGTAGTCTCTATCTTATCTGGTTCCAATTCTGAAAAAGGAAACCTTTAGAATAATTGCAGGACTTTGGAGGTTCAATAATGTGTGTTCATCGTTATCAACGTAAAACAAATATATAATTTTGCCTATCATCAAGGGGTTTTAAAGGGCCAATTACAGCAAACTGATTGCGAATATGTTTCAGTGATTCCTTTATGAATCCGTCTCAAATATGTTTCATGTGCGTAGAATAAAGTCATCCATTAAATTTAAATATTAGCGAATTATTTTTACGAAAAAATTACTTTCGTAAGAAACCGCAAATATATACAAACAATAAATGCAAAAAATTTCAAAATCATTGTGTAGGTTTTTTTATAATTTTAGAAATTTTTATTTTCTCATTAGTAACTCTGACTTTCGTTTTACGTAATAAAGTAAAAAAATAATATATTGAGATTCTACATCAAATAAATATCTAGAGCTTAATTATTTTTTGGAGAACACAGTAATATAAAGGAAATATTTTTAATTTTTTTCTTTTATGCAACTAAACGGTAAAAGTAAAACTTATAAGGAATGTTGGAAATGCAACAATGAATAATATGGCCTGGGTTTTGCTGGAGGTGCAAAGAGGCACCACCAAGATTGTGGTCCATCCATGAGTAGTCTGGGTTATCATGCCTACTGGGCTACCATGACCTCATTTGTTATCATCATCATCAGTACTTAGAACCAAAGATTGGCTTCCATCCTTTCCTATATAGTGCTAGCTCTCTTACCCCTTGGTAGTTCTTTATAACGTTTCTGTAAATTTATCCTACATATTTGTCCCTTAGTCTTCCCCTCTATTTCTCTCTCCTCCCTCCATTTTTTATGTCTAGCAAACATTTAGATACTCATGATTTCACAGTTTTCGGATTCTCTGCAGGTTCCTTCTCCTTGCAATCTGAGTGGATATGATCCTCAAGGGAATTCAGTCCTGCCTCTTAGCACATTGCCACCACCTCTGCACCTGAATAACCTTCATTTCTCTCTCATTCATAGGCAGTAACACTTCTCTTACCAAACTGCTTGGTGTCCCTTCTGGAGCTTATATCCAGCATCAATATCATGTACAATGTCTGATCAAGATGTCCAGTGCAACAGAAGGCCTTTTCAATCCTATAACAAAAGTTTGTGGCTGATACAATTGTGACTGTGAGACTGGAGTGCTGCCATCCATCTTTCCCAGTAGTTGATCCAGCACCCACAGCTGATGACCTACTCAAGCCTCTCTCCACATCAATGACCCTACCGCCTTCCACAATCCAGAGAAGCTCAAAGCTGGAACCACGTTCTACAAAATCTGCCTTCAGCCAATACCGGGGAACCATCAAGTAACTTCTATGTATTTCTAGTTTGAAATAGTAGTAATAATTTCATAATAGAAATTTCTATCTAAGTATTGTTCCTAGAAATTTCTATTTAAAAAACGTCCTAGCTAAGCTAAAAAAGGGATTACTACAGCATTTGCAGGTCAGGTCAAGTGTCAAAGGGGATGGGTTGGTCAAAGTGAACAATACATTGGTCACTTTGACCATATGGTCAATTTTTGTAGAGTAACATATGCTGTTCTTCAAAAATTGTTTTATGGAGTGACATTGAAGGTCGGTGGAATTAGTTAAAGTTGAGGCTATTACAAGCAGTAAAGTGACTCCTGAAGTATCTATACACATTCAAGCACCTTTGGATTGACCCAGCATGGGATATCCTCATATTTCACACACTGGTGTGCTTGATGACAATGTTCACCAAATGACTGTCCACATGAAGTGACCCTTGAATCTCATATCAATCCCTGGTGAGTCTCTCCCAGTAGAACCCTTCGCAACAAATTGTCCTCATCTTGTCCCACTGGATGGCATGGTCGTTATTCAGGCTGTGTTCCACGACTGCGGATTTTCCCAGTTGGCCAAGTCTGAGGTGTCTACGATGTATATACTGGATCATTTCCAGCGACATCCACATCCTGAGGATGATGGACGACTCGACCATCGAAACGTCGGCAGAAATGCAGAGAGTTTCCAGAGTAGAGTTACCCAGCTTACCACATGTATTCATCAGAGTTCTGCGAAGGGCAGACTCAACCAGGCTGGGCAGCAGCCTGGTTGAGTTTAAACAATCGAGCAGCAGGTAACCTAGTTAAGTCCGGCTACTTTCGCACCAAGTCTGCCTGCTTCAGGGAAGTTTCGAGTTCGATTCCAGCATGGTTATGAAGGCAGTCAGACTTGTGCAGACATAGTTTTCAGTAAGGGTGCCCATATTTCTGTAGTGGTTTCCACGTTTAGCTGACAATATGGGAGTTTAAGGAGATTCGCTGCTTGTGGAAATCACCATAAGGAGGCTGGTGCAATGTTTCCATAAACAGTAGATTAGACTTTAGCCATCAAGAATTTAAAAACTTCTTTCCTGTAGCAAAAAATAATGGTAAATAGAATGATGCAATTTATTTTCCATTATTATTTCATACAAAAGGATTTAAAAATATTTTCTTGCATTTCAGTAGAAAAAGCAAACATTTTGATTTTATGTTTATCACATTGGTGTAAAAAAAAACCACTATACATTTAGTCTCAAAAATGAAAATGAATAATCCTCGCATATTATATTCAGCAATTCACACTCAAATACATTCAATAGTCAGTGTTAATATATCTGAAAATAATATAACAACAGCAGAACCAGAATTTGGTTTTCAATAATTGGTTATTCAAGGAAAAAAGTATTGGGGCCTACTAAATCATGTTCCTTGATAAATAGACCTAAACATACTGCTTATAAAATTTAGGGGATACTTTAAGGTAATTTTGTTGCAAAAATCAATAACTCATCTAAACGAGTTATGAAATGTTTAACGTTGTTGATTTTTCTCCCACATCAAAATCCAAGCACTCAGTCGGTTGCATTGATTCCAAAGTCATTAAAAGAGGTTAAGAGACAGGTGAGTCTGGTGTGGTGGAATATGGTGTTTCTATGAGGTAAGGTGGGCGTCATAGGATATAATATACCCAAGATAACACAAATGTCCATCATTGCAATTTTATTTTTGCTTTTGCAACTGTCAAGGATGCATGTGAACCTGGGTAGATTTCATGACTGGTGCTCGGAGATTGGTAGGCATTTGATAAGTCGTCCACACCAGAATATGTGCTGTGTGCACACATGAGATTAAAAATCACTCAGTCTGTGTAAGTACGACTCCGATAAACAGGGCTATTTTCTCTTGCAGTAGTGTAGTGATCCAAGTACAGTCCTAACTCCCTACTACCCGACCTGTCGACCTGATTGGCAAGAATTAAAAAGCGAATGGAAGGTCTGGTTGAGTCCACCATTTGCAGAACTCTGGTATCCAACACATCGGAATAAAAGGAAATAAACTTGTACACTTGATAAGTAATTTATTCATAGATAAGATTTAGACAAAAAATTAATCTTGATAAAAATAAATTATTAGGATTAATCACAGAAAAAATATGCATAGAAAAATTGTCCATTTGATTCTCCATGTGCATCTTAAAATATAGTAACAAATTTTAATATGACATCAATACATATTGATTAAAAAAATACATATATCAGTAAAACATCACTTTTTTGGAGTTGAAAGTATATACATACCACAACTGTCCATAATCTTGTGTTTCCTGACTCGTAATAAATAGAATTCTTTGAAATATTTCCATTTTTTCAATGTCATACTCGGACAATCAAACCAAAAAAAAACTTTTTTATCTTACTATGGTGATCAGTGAAGTTCTTTCATTTCATATTGTGAAAAAAACCAGTAATTATGGTCACGATTACTAAGTATATCGAACGATAAAAAATATAGTTTTCCACTATTGTAAACAAATATAATCAATGAAATCTCCAACCTAGGTTTCAAAGATTATATTTGTTTTTGATACTAATAATTGTTCTTTATTTATTCAAATGCTAAAATTCCACCATATCATGCCTAAATCTTGAAGTTTTATGATTAGTAAGGAAATAATTAATGAGGGAGCAGGAAAATTGCTGTTTCTACCTTTGGTTTCAAATCCGCTTATGCCAATCTGAGTTCCTCACTAAACCATTTGAAGTCATGTAGTTAGAGCGCATTTAGACTGATGAGTAACAACTTCTTGGACAAAAGTCTTCCTCTTTCTATCATTAAAATGAGTCAGGGATATTGGTTTAACGAGTGACACACTTTTGAATAAACTCATGTCAATTACAAAAAATTTTTTATGACCGACCCTTGGCCATTCATTATGAAATAAAAATGGTAGCAATATTCTCACATACAATTACTAGATAGTATAATCCAGTTATAAATTGTATGTCTCAAATGGATTTGGAATTTGATAACAATTACTCTAGAATAAAGTCCAACTCATTAAAACAGTACTAGAGTATCATTAGTGGAACAAAATAGTATTGAATTTTATCGAATTCCATGTCCCCTTCAAAATATATAAAAGGTAAGAAAAATGTTTAACATGATGTTTAATCAGGTCTTGAGACAACATTAACCATTTTTATCTCATTAAATATATATCCAACAATAAATCCTTTTGCCATAAATGCAAAATTTAAACAAGGTAAATGTTTCAAAGGTATGTTAAAAACTATGGAAATGTCAAAGCCATAAAGTTGTCCCAATGGTTCGGAGAAGTATTAGCAATTAAATTCCTATTTTATCTTGTATAACTGAAATAATTACTAAGATGTGAGAAGACATATTTCCAAATATATAATCTGTAAGGACAGTATTCAGAAAGTTCAGGGTATGATGGTCTTAGGGTAAATCCTGGTCAAGATCTACCTAAATAACTGGTATGAACAGATAAGATCCAAACATTTTCTAGTCCATGAAATAACAAGTATAAACACAACATTTTTAATGATTTAGCAAGTAAAACATTAGTTTCTTTTTTCTCATCATGTCAGACATTTTATGATGGGATGACAATATGCATAAAAAGAATGCTTAGGTTTAGGTTGGAATATTTTTGCAACGGGGCACCGGCAAAGACATGCTGGAGAGAATAAAAATATTTCAATGTAATGCAACATATTGTTGCATAATTTTTAAGTACACAATATATTTGTGGGATACATAGTAACCTAGATCATGGTATTTGGCTACATACAAGTGTCACAGAGATTTGGATAAAAAATAATAATATTCTTCAGAGATAGTGGCCAGGACTTTTAAATATTTATAATTTCAAAAAAGTGATGTTTTACTATATTGGAAAAATATACATATATTCATATATAAGAGATTTATATAAAATTTGAATTAAAAAACTAAAAATAATATAAACATCATAATATTAACAAAAGGTTAAACCAAAAACAAATAAGCGATGAGGTATACACTGTAGTCAGTTGTGAAAATCCTTAATTTAAAAAAACAAGCATCGACATGTATCCTGCAAAATGAGCCATTGTATGTGCACAATTATTTTGAATGTGCAATCTTCAGTTATGGAATGGCTTAGCTATCAGTGCACATTATTTCCCAGGACAAAAAAGAGTAAACCTCTCTCTGATGCATTGAGATTAAATGATTCCATCAATCAAATGACAATTTGATAATGATAGACGAAAGCATGCATCTACTGTCAACAGTGAAACATATTATTATTAGTGTTTAGTATAAACTTTGGATGCCCATAAACAAAAGTGTGGGTGAATATCAAGTCAACTGAAAATAATGCACCTTGCCATAGAAATTTTTCCACAATTTCTTATTTAGTAAAATATTATCTGAATTTGTATCTCTCTATTTATATATATCCACAATTTATACCAAAATACATTCACATTCAGCTTTAAGACTGTTAAATTCACAGCATAATCACTTAACTGGTAGTGTAGTCAGAAGCAAAATATTTGGCGATGCCCAGAGGTATGTTTTTCCACAAATTAACTTTGCAAAGGATTAATTATCAATATTTAATCACGGTTATGTGGCATTGCATACCCAAACTTACTTTGGTGAATACAATTTTTAGCATCATACAGCACCTGGAAATAAAATTGGAATTATTTGAACGGTTCAAAATAACTATTGAAAATGTAATCATAATAATTTATGTGGAAGTCGGATAATTCAAGCTTCAAGGTACTATTAAAAAAATTGTTTTAAAAAAAGTTCCATTGAAAGGAAAAATGTTAAAAATAACTCCAAATTCATGAATTAACAAAATAGAATTATTTTTTATACATTACAAGTAGATATATACCTGATAATAAGTCACAGTTATTATTTGTCAAAAGAGTCATAGACCATAAGTTTTCCAACAGTTTACAACATTTTTTACAAAAAAAAATACTAGGAGGCAGAAAAATATTTGAATTAAAGATGATTTTGAATTATAAAAGTTCAAATTAACCAAATTATATACATGATACATATGTGTGTATATATATATATATATATATGCACTTGGAAAATCTTGGTGGCAGCGAAGCGCATTTCACAAATAAACAGATATAGTGGAGAACAGAGAGACAAATAAAAATCACACTCACATGAATTAGTTTCGGAGGTTTCAGTGGATGGACCGTCTTTGACAGTGATAGTTATCTCTTTGTCGCTGTCCAAGGCAGTCTATCTGCCGAAACGTCCGAACTCGTTCTTGTGAGTGTTTTTTTTTATTTGTGTCTCTGTTCTCCACTATATCTGCTTATTTGTTTATACATATTATCCAATACTTGGAGCAATAATGGCTCAATATTTAAAATCATTACAAATCAATATTTCATTAATGATGTATTTTGAATTATAAGAAGACAGTATAACAATTACTCACAGGGTTATCAATATATGCCTCACAACCATAACACCACACAGAAAGATCTGATATTCCAAGAGTTAAAAGATGGCTTGTTTCCAATCCATGGTACATCATATGTTCCTTGATGTAACGCCCACAAAGAACCTGCAGGGAGGTTGAATGAAACAAAGGGTTTATTTAACGTCTTCAGTTCAAGTAAAACCATTTCTTTTAGTTTCATCACATTCACAGAGGAATAACCATGAAAAGTCTACAGTCCATGTAAACCTCACTTCTAATGAAATATTAAAAATGAATTAAAAGATTTGAAAGAAAAAGACAATTATATTCAAATTTATTAAAGGAAAGCCATTCATTTAGAAACAATTGATAGTAATATCTCCCATTTTATTCATATCATGTTTATCTATGTTGCAATATCAGTTATGACAATTAATATTGAATGATTTCATATTAAATAATTCATACTAATTTTTTCTACAAAAAATGAAATAATGACCACCTAGAATGAAATATGGCAAAGAAAATATATAATTTTACATGGGTGCAAAAATTTAAAGAACAGGCTGAAGGGAAATGACCTCACTGGTAACATCATCAGCCTGCTTTCTTCACATCCTACATTGTAAAACTATAGTTGGAACACTGATATCAGGGTGCAGAGAGGAATTGAGTGCATTACATATCAATAACCATTTTTCCACACAAATTTCTATTGATAATTTAATGTTAAAATTAAAAAAACTCACTGCATAACATGTTAAGCACACCCAATTCTCTTCATGGGAGCCACACTGCTCACAAGGTGCTCTGTAGTCAATACCCCCCTTCGGCACATCCATCACTTCACCAAGGTGTGGGCAGTCAGTCAACGGTACAATGGCATATGCCTCGGTCTTGTCATATTGGTAAAGGAAAGAAATAATGAGCAAAACATAGTATGCAGGTGCAACTAATGGTATGGCATCAATTCAAGCTAAAAAGAGTCTGCAAATTCACAGGGAGAGTCGGTCTAGAACTATTTCCACGATTTGCACGTGACAATGTAGCGAACTTTGCCAGTGGTTTTGCTTTGGTCAGTGCATTCCAAGTGAGTGACTTATTAACTTCAAGATGTGGCTCCTCTTGGCTGGGCGTAAAATCATTAGTGAATTTGTGAGTGACTAATTAAGGTAAAAAAGAACCACCTAAGTGAGTCATTTTGTAGCCAAAATTATACATATTAACTTTTTTGAAAGATGAAAAAATTTATCACCAATTAATTTTAAGCCGCCACATTACTTCGCGAAGAGTTCATAATTATAAATGAGATAAACCTTGCTTTGATGCATCACCCAGTGATCAAACTCAAAAGTCAGATTTCCATCAGTTAATGCTGTGCCTAATCACACAAAACACAATACAAAAGCTTTGAGCAACAGAATTATATGATGGAACAAGACGATGTGCTTATTTTGCCAATAATCTATTCCCTCTAATAAATATCATTTGTATCTCATGGACTGCATACGTAAAGGCCATATTCTGCTATTTGAAGGCGATCTCTCAGAATAATCACGCAGCTGAATTGGTAGAAAGGGTATGATTGAAATTGCCCCCAAGAAACGTTCTATTTTCTTGAGATTACGGGCATAAAACTGAAACCGGACCTGCTGAGGTTTCCTAATTTCTTTGGGTGCAAGTGATGTTAACTTTTTTCCCCAGCCCATTGTGCCACAACTGAATGCTTTTTTATGCAATTTTTAAAAAATATCCATTCCAATATATTCTATATCTTCAGGCATAACTATGTGGAAATCCACTTCTGAGAAAAAGGAATAACGTGCTACGTATTTTTCCACTAAGATTTTTAATCTGGTACGACTAGTTTCAATGCTACGGACCTGAAGATGATGCCGTAGAATTGAAACTAGTCATACCAGATTAAAAATCTTAGTGGAAAAATGCGTAGTACATTATTCCTTTCTCTCATCCATTCCAGTCATTGAGATTGCAAATTTCTGGTGGATTGTAATCCTGTAGTGGAATACAGCCTTGAGAGATGTACAGTGAAAAGTCCTCACCAATCCTTGCGTCAGCAGGAAAGAGGAAATGCTGGTGGCTGAATATCCAGATGCCTCATTGACACCAACAGCTCCGCAAGCCTCCTCCTCGACAGTGGTGGAAATGCCACAAGCCTCATCAAGACCTCCCACAACACCCAGCTCCAGTTCCACAAGAGAGCTTTGCTCCTCATTGTGTGAGACTGAGCTAATAGGACTGCATTTCACTTCCTGCTTCTCGTGACTGGAGTGGTCGTGTAAAGCAGACTTCTCTTCAATGACAAATTCCTGCAGGCACGACCAATGTGCCCTGTGAGTCTTGACCACATTCTGTATACTCTGAAATGCATGTGGCTGGCACGGACTTGAAATGCTGAGGTTCGGAAGTGGATCTCCAAGGAGGGCCTTGGCGCAGGCAACGAGAGAGAGTGATGTCGAGGTGATGTTGTAACCACCTTCCAGGACGACGAGGATTTTCCCATTCGCGAGCGTGGACAGCCAACTGGTCATGTGGGCATATGCTTCGGGAGTCACTTTACAACCTGTAATATACATGGTTATAAGCAGAGGTGAAAAACAACTCAAGATGGCTGGGACAAAAATTTATTCATGTTGCCAAACTACTTTGCTGCAACCCATGACTCCAATTTTAATGTAACGTGACATAGTCATTACCCAGTGACGACATGACTTATTCATCTATGACATCATCGTAAAAGATTATGCCTGAGAGACCACATAATCTTCGTCTCTATGGCATCAGTGTGACTGAGTTCAGCCTGAGGGGATATGTGGATGATAAGAACCCTTGCAAATGTTTTGACACCAATTGTTACAATGATAATACATATTACCTGATAAAAGATAACATGAAAGTTAAAAAATCTTCTGGCACATAAAAAAACACATTAAAAATCAGGGAAGTAAAAGTGAATATAAACTGTAAATTATCATCTAGTAAACTTAAGTATTAGTCCAGGTGGTACTTTGTAAAAATAATGAATGAAGATAGGGTGAATAGTTTTTGGCCTCGAACCAAGGTGGTGATATAATATTGAATCATTTTTGTCTTTGGAATTCATTTGGTATTACATCTCACTCTGTTGCTCCTACACTCTTACACCCTAAACTGTCTCCTAATCACCTCTAACCAATGAATATTCCTTCCTCTCATGAACATATATATATATGTGTGTGTATATTTTCATATATATATATGTATATGAAAACGCAGAACAGAAACAGCCAACAACATTCAAAACTAAATTAATGGAAGGGTAATCTACCGGTTAATGTTGGTTTTTGATGAACCTTAGGTTAGATATGCCGCGCAACACCTAACGTTAATTCATTTTCAAAACTGAATATTTCCCACCCACTATCATTATATCCAAAATTCCTATTATTATCCTACCCCTACGCCGCTTACCCAAGTTCCTACCCTCTATTATAACGTTCAAAAACCCATTGCCTCTGATTACCCCAAAAATAAAATAAGAGCCAGTATATATAGGGGAACATAAACAGAGATACTTTCAAGTACGTTCTTAACCTGTCGACTATATGACTGTCTTTCTCGAGTGAGGAAAAGAATTCGACGTTTCGACTGTCATACTGTCGAAACGTCAAGAACTTTCACATGTTCACTTATATTTGTTGACTCTGATTTCATTTTGCATGGGCATATATATATATATATATATATTAATCGGTGAAAATTCCGTTATTTACCCATCACATTGCAAACAAGCGGGAAGGAATAATCACACGAGATCAGCGTGCACGAACGCCCCATCGTGTGAACAAAGAGATCTAAGGCTTCGTTTGGCCTCGTCTCCTCCCCTTATTCAACCCATTGCATCCCCATATTCCCCATACTCTGAGAACCTTTCCACCCATCCGCCACAACTCCCCTACTGCAACCTTGTCCCTCCTCCTCAGCATCCACCCTCCCCCTAACTTTTCCTACATCTCCCTCCATGCAGCCAATAATCGCCCATCTCTCATCCCTCCTTCCTTCCCCCACCATTCCACCGATGCTAGTGAAATAAATGGCACCCACCCACCACAAGACGTCTATCGGGGTGTGTGTTCTATATATATATATATATATATATAATATACAGTACACAAAATGAAACCTGAGTAGAAAAAAAATGGACCTACTGTGGATATTTCGATGGCCACCGTCACCGTTATCAACTAGGAGAAACATATATATATGTATATAAATAACACAGCCACAGGGGTGGCGACGAAAAACACAGGACACAGAGAAAAATAACACAAGTTTTTTCCAATAATTTCGACCGCCCTGCGGTCTTTCTCGAGGCGTAGTTGGCGGAAAACTTATTTATATTGAGCTCGAATGGGCTTTCTCATAATCACACACACATATATATATATATAGGTATGTGTATATATATATTTGCACTAGGAAAATCTTGGTGGCGACGAAGCGCATTTCACATATAAACAGATATAGTTGAGAACAGAGACACAAATAAAAAGGACACTCACAGGAATTGTTTCGGACGTTTCGCCGGTGGACCGCCTTCGACTGCAGTCGAAGATGGTGAGTGTCCTTTTTATTTGTGTCTCTGTTCTCAACTATATCTGTTTATTTGTTTATATATATATAATTCAAGAAAACTCAGACGAGCAGCAAACACGAACACACGCACACACTTATACACGCACATAGAAATATATGTATACCTATATATGTTTGTATGAGGGTGTGTGTGGCTGGGGGGCGAATCACTGCGTCTATGTGAGTAATATCTAAGTGAACTCTATCCAACACCTACAAAACCAACTCTTGAAATGAACCCTGTGATTTTGACATCACAGTTTTGAATTTTTAGTTTCAGGATTTTTACGAATCGTATTATGAGTATAAGAAGAATAGATATCCTGCCGGTGACAATTGTTAAAGGGGATATATTTGTGCCTTGGGAGAGTCGAGACATGATTTTGCATGGACAAAAAAGGGTGGAATGGACTAGGAATGGGAAACAATCCAATATCGGAGTGAGGGCGTAGGGGAGGATGGGGTGAAGAATGGTGACCTCACCCTTAAGCCCGACCGCCCCCCCATTTTCAGAGGGAGGAGGGTTCCGGGGTGGAGGGGAGGATGTTTGGACGGCTGATGAGGAGGGAGGGAAGAGACAAGGGAACTACTTAAGGAACCACTTAAAGAGATTTGGTCGGGACAGGATGTAATAAGTTGGGGAAGAGAGAGCGAAAGAAATCGATTAAATGAATCGATAAAATCTTATTACCAAACACTGTTTCGACGAACGGAGGAACGCAATCAGTAAAACTATGGAGAATGGAACAAATATCCGAGCTTAATTCAGAGAAGTTATAATGTCACAGAATGCTTCCGGGATGAAATGCGAAGATGTCATTTCAATGGGCAAATAATACTGACCATTCGATGCTGTCACTTCAGAGATGAAATTGAGTGCTTGTTTTTGTCGACCCGGAATTATGTATCAATTGCATAAAGGTAAAAAGCATGCAATCACGTAAAGTATCTATAATATTTGGGTGATACCTCTTATAAGGGAGTAAATTTATGTTTTATCTTAGCATATATAAATTCTACGCATTAATGTACTTCAAGCATATTTCGAACATCTAATGCTTTTTAAATGCATTATTTAATATTTGATACAATTAATTTTCACAATATTATTATAGTTGTCGTCATTTGAATTCACATTATTATTATACTTAATTTTTTTTCACTTTTCTGGTTCCATATGTAAAATGTAACCACGGAAATATAACCGCTCAGAATTGGGTTCGTTATTTACAGCATTGGTTGATTTAAGTCATGCACTTCTTACTATTGTGCATGTCTTTTTAATAACGGATTTTAAAAATTTAAGATGCATTGGGATTGATATTCCGTATCTCCAGACTTTGTGGAAGCTATGTCATTTTGTCTTAATTTATTATTAGTTCAATATCTTGACTGTTACTTGGTTGTATTTGATCAGAAATTATATTTGTTTCTATCGATATTACTATTCAATATATTTAAATATATTTTGCACCGTGAAATATAAACAAGGAATGACTTCTCTCGAGTGCATCAAAACGCCAAAGAGGAGAAAAATTCAAATTCTTGTTCCCCAATTTAAAAAATTCATCTTTGCGGACAAATGTTTTCTTTTCACCACTTTGTTTAGCAGTATTCTTAAGAGCCGATGACAGGAATAACCGAGCGTAGTGAATTGGACAGTTCGGCGTATTCACTCGGTTATCCGGAGAACCAAACCGGATGAATTCCCAGTCCCAAAGCCACGAGATAAATGTGGAGGAACGCCGCCGCCAATGATATTGTTGCTATTGTCATTGTTAAACATGCATGTGCAGATTGGCAGTGTCAGGTAGGTCACAAATCGTCGACATCACAAATCAACGTTGCCGTACTGTAATATTAACACGAAACATCTCAACGCCAATCACTATCACAAAAATATCAAACGAACGTTGAATTGCGAAAGAAGAATGAGTAAAAAGAAATAAGATTCCGTAGGCAAAATATAACCACGGAAATATAACCCCGCGGAAAATATGTCCGCCACTGCAATTTCACATATTCCGCAAGATGTGTTTGAGAGGAGAGAGGAGACGGCGAACAACAGGGGTTGAACCAGATGAGGCAGATATTTTGGGGAGATGCCGAACGAGAGAAAACGCGCGCGGGGGGGGGATGATGGGAAGGGACCGACCGGGGAGGGGGGGAGGGGGGAAGGAGAAGGAGGAGGGTTGCAGGGTGACCGTGTGCTTGTTTGAGACAGGGTAGGAGGGGGAGGCGAGGGAAAAAGGGGGGGATGGAAGGGTCATGCGGGTGACCAGGGGGGGACAGGGGATTGGGGGGTACAAAGGTGCAGTGGAGCGGGAAATCATAAGAGAGGACACTAATTAATTGCGGAATTCCTTCGGCAGGAGATAGCCGCGATGAATGCCGTGTTTGCATTCCGGAATGAAATGGAGAATGGAGGGAATGTATGTATATGTATATAGGGCGCCTGGCATTTACGGACGACTGACGGTTATGTGGAATACCCACGGACATAATATGACGTGCAACAGCTCCTTCCTCGATCTCCCGCTTAAGCGTCATTCATTCACCGTCTCCGTTTTTTTTAATTCCGTCGGTGTTTTCGCCGACGTGCGTTCACGGCTGGCTGATTATTTGAAAAGCCGACAACATAGAGATAAGAATCCGAAAAGTGAATTACGGAGGACAGTGACACTGTGAACAAAATGAGGAAAGGAAGATCGTCCTTCCGTTGTTGTGAAGCTGGTGGGGTCCTCCGAACGCATCGCGTTTTATTTGACCGACCATGCATGGCGAAACATGTCCTCATGTCAGCGCAAGAGTTGTCATCTTGCACGAACCACGTGCGTGAACCTAGATCTGCGAAATAAGCATATAGGCGATGGAAATGGGCCTTTTTTTACGAGTAATGAATGTAAAAGATCGTGGGGACATTACGATTCACGAAAATATGTCCCATCAAACAGAGAGAGAGGAGTAAAGATCAAAGAAGCTACGGACAATGGAGGTAAAAAAGTTAGATGAGGGGTGAGCTACAGGCTATGAAAGGAGGTTTAAGGAAGAAACTAAGAGGTGATATGAGGGGTGCACTACAGATTCCTATATTGATATTTCGGTCAACCGGTAACCATTGAATCGTTGATGGTCAACGGTTGACGAAATTTCTACATAGGAGTCTCTAGATCACCCCTTATATTAACAATAATTCTCTAGTTCATCTATTACCACAGGTTTCCACAGGTATCCTCGTACACAGATACCACATCTATTCCACAGGTAATCTCGTAAAAAGGCTAACATAATCCAAATCATGAAACTAACAGGACACATATTTGGACAATAAAATTTAGTAAATAATGATTTGGATGGGACCCTAGGAAGGAAGAACCACCCGAGAGGTACTCCAAGGATAGCACATGGGAAACGGACGAAAGACAACTGCTGTTCAGACGGCTACATGTTCAGCATTTAGGGGAACACATAAATATGTTTCAAGGCTACACGTAGACTCCCATCCAGCCGCGAATTCTCAATCTACATTAATGGGAGACGAACGCATTATGCTTCAATAAAACATCTCGAAAACTTCCTCATTCATGCCATTGTTGGAACCTAGCAGTAAACGCGCGGGTCTTATTATCTGGGTCCGCCAAAAGTTCCCTTCCTAATTAATGGTCTCCGACACTCGTCCAAAGAATAGCAAGGGGCGCCCGTTCCTACGGGCGCGGGGTTCCCGAATACTCTCGGAGCCAATTAGCGAGGAACGCGAAGTCATAATTACCGCGCAATGAATCGGGAGAGGAGAGGATGAAGAGGGGATGAATGCATTTAGGCAACAGGAAAGGGGGAAAAGGAAGGGGGAAAAGGAAGGGAGAAACGTACCTTTTAATGTTAATTGTACAACAGAAAGGCCTTCAAATGGAGAAGGGAAAAGGAGACGGGGATTAACAATATCATTCACGCAGTGACATCCAATGGAGTGACTTCAAATCTGGACCGGAAAGAGGAGGGGGAGCGGAAGGAGGTTTAAA
>WURS02000011.1:6966859-6983027 GCA_011762765.2 Rhinocypha anisoptera | reverse complement strand
GGTGTATGGAAGGGGTGCTCTCCCGAGTACCCCTTCCATACACCTTTCCCGCCATCTGTGTATTTCAAGCAGCAATCGCCTCTCCTCCCCTACCTTTCTCAGCACTTCTCTTCGTTGGTTCATGAGGTATTGGTTCCCAGAAATATACTGCCGGCACAGCTTGACTCTCCTCCATGTTGCAGCTAAAGAGAGTGGATGGGATTGAGAGTCATGACAATCGAGAAACCCTCGGGTGATATGGGGAAGAAATAACGGAACGGACCGAATGCCACACGCGTTCACTACCACGGCCGGATTCCCGAAGTGCACCTGCTCATTCTTTTTCTTTTTTTCCCGTGACTCTCTCTCTCCAGGTTTAGCGTGGGGCAGCTCCCTCTGTGGGCGAAGAAACAGATCGTGGAGGACGTCAGCCCTCCCACGAGTTTGGGGAGCAGCAGCGGGATCGGCGGAAGCGTGAGCGGTGGTGGCGGGGGGAGCAGCAGCGCGGGCACCAGCAGCAGTGCCAGCAGCGGGCGCAGTGGAAGCGGCACGGGCGTGGGCTCCCGCCAACAGGTCGACTTCCCAAAGGGGAGGTGGGCCCAGCGCATCGACGCCGGTGGCATCACGGTCAAGTCCGTCTTGGAGAATGACAGCGTCATCCCGTTCCCCGTCAGCCAAGGTAAAGAATGTCGACAAAGAGTGATCTTCGAGTGGCATGTGACAATTATGACTTTTCATGTCTATCCCTAGTGTCAAGTCGGTTTGTTTTGCAAATTTGATGAGAGGAAAACGCGTGGTTATTCCGCATAAAGATGTAAATAGCAACTGTTTTCCTTCCGTCAAATTTCACAAAGTAACACTGGAAACAACAGATTGTTTTCCCATAGGTTGGCTATGCCTGTGTTCAAACCCACTTTACTTAATTCCATTGTGTGACAGTTTTAAAGTCTCTCCACATTCATATTTCCTTTTGTTCATTTATCTTCTTCATTGGTTTTGCATTTTGGATACTGGGTGCCCACTAATTCAAAGATTAAAATGCATTTTCCTAGTTACTCTAATGTTTCCTAGTTTCCTAGTTAATTTAAATGTTTTATTTAGTCTCTTGCAACAGTGAATTTGTAACACTAGAGAATTATATTTTATTATATTTTCTGTTTGTATCTACAATATCAATACTTTTTTGTCAACCTATTCCATTCTTGTCTTTTATTTTTTTTAATTCACTGTATTTTTATGACGTGCCTTATAACTACATTGTTGATCAGCTGGACAAATAAATAATATTTTTACAAACATATTATTATTCTTGTTTCAAGGGGATATAAATAATCTTTACCATGCCAGAGTATTATACGCATTAGATATCTACTTAAATCACAATGCCAACTCACAAAGACCCATTTATTTCCACAGATAAGCGTGTTGACTCAGATGGATCAAAAGACAGTTCCATTGACAGTGGGACAGAAGTGAGGCAGTACTCCAGCTTTAGAAGAGAAACCATGGTTATCTCAAAGAGGGTAAGATTTGTCCCACTTGTATTTCAAATTCCAAAAGTAGACCTCCTGACATTACACTTTTATCAATCTTTAGAAACATGTCAGTGCTTCAAGAACACCATCCTATTTTTATGACACATTTTTCCCACCTATCTCCTTGTAGTGCTTATGCAATACACATATTATTATGTATGCAGCAGCATATAATTATTTAGCTTTATGTTTGCTATGTATAATTTTTTAAAACCAATTAAAGATTCATTGGTTATTTGAAGTACTAACTATGATTTTTAGTTGTTCACTATGCACATTGCTTGACTTAGAGAGAATTGTGGCTTTATAAGTATAATATTTAATAGTCTAGATTTTGATGGCATCTGATCAATAAAGAGATGTGTGTTTTTAACTAGGGATAGCTCACCCTCTTATATGATGCAACCTATCTTTAATTTTTTTTCTGATGCTCTAGAGGAATTTGGTTCATAATAATTTATATATTTGGAAAACTCCAGTGTACACAAATACAACAATACAATTTTTCTTTGAAGGATTGAAGTAATAAACTCTAAAAATTAATCTCTCAGGTTGAATTATCATTAGCCAAATAAAAAAGTATTAAAGCATTATTCAGGTTTATGCTTTCCTAATGAAGTCCCACAAAATTATGTTTTTAAAAATGTTTATTTAGAATCAGCATACTCTTAGGACATTGTTTTATTCATCTTTATAAATTTGAGATTTTACCATGAGGGTTATTAATGATATGTAACATAACTGGTGAGTGGTTTATGGTGCAGATTAATTCTATGATTTGTTTAACAATCAAATGTTCTTTTAACATCCTGAGTGAATTTGAAACAGTTTCAATTAATAAAATATTTCACCGATTAATCATTTGCCTTCAGTGAGGTATTTTAATTATGTAGCAATTTTTTCCCTGACTGTGCAACTGTGGTAATGATTTATTATGATTTAAATCATCTATTCATCAATTGTTTTAACCTAATTTCTTTTAGTATGAGTAAATAACCATTCATTGAATTAAAACCTCAGTTGAACTTACTTAGAAAATGACAGGAAAAGTTTGTTTTCACTTGTAATCAGGAATGCATTTAGCTGTCAAAATGCAAATGTCATGGAGGGATAAATGATTTCAGGCTGACGGTGAATCCCCAGACTTTCTACCTTGTCCTGAAAGCTACAGGGAACTAACAAATGGAGAAATTCCTAAACAGGTATGCTAATCAAGATCTAATATGACTGCATGCTCAAGAATGCTGTTAAACAAATATAATACATCCGGTCAGTTAGTTTTTAAATCTCTAATCAAAAGTCACAGCTCGCTCCTTCTCTTTTACAATTTTAATTCTATTAAATAATGAATGGGAAACATTGAACACATTGAAGTTACTTCAGTCAAAAATTACTTCCATCCTGCCATTTTCACCATCGCAATTTTTTTTTGTTCTCCTCATGATGAAATGAATCCACCAAATGATGAGAACACATGTTTTTTTCATTATTCTCAATGATGAAAAAAAGTCTGTATGTAAGCTGTTTTCCCAAAAAAATTATGGAAAGTTTACAGAATTGCTTGCTAACCAATCCAAAACTGGTTGAAGGCTTAAAGAAATATATTATAAAGATTAATCCTATAATTAAAAAAAAATGAACATTGTATTTTACTAGGAACTTATTCATACTACCTTTGTTATGTATGCATGATCATCTAGCAGTGATCTCTCAACAGCCCTTGGTAAAGACATTTATTTTTCAATTGCTGTCTCACTCTATTGGAAATAACATTGTCAGCAAATAATGCTTTCACTATTCATCACGAATAAGAAGATAGATTAACTCTGTGGTAGGTTTAACTAAATGAAAACGCATATATTTTTCACAAGTTTGTGTGAAACTAACAGTAATAACAGGTTAGCAATCATTCTAGAAATGTGACATTGATTATCCTCTGTCATGAAGTCAAGGCAGTCCTAATTATGCATAATTTTTGTGGGAAATAATGGAATACATATTCGGCTAAAAAAAAAAGAATGGCTTGAAATTTAATTTTAAAAGAATGTTTAAATTTCAGTTTTGAATTGATAAAAATGGCTTATTTAACTATTACAGCACTGTAGTTTTTTGCATAAGTTCCAGGGAAGTATGCAATGAAGAAAATTGTTACAGTTATCCTCTTGGATATCAGGGCAGTATGAGTATGAGCCAAATGAGTATTATCAAATTTATATTAAATATCAATTTCAAATTCAAAGAAATTTTATATTCAATATCAAATTTATAATCTGGTTTTTATCTCAAACAAAATGTTGTTTCTGAGTAAAAAATCATATCTCTTGTGTATTTTACTCTGTAGAACTTTCATTTGAAGGGTAATTGAATTGGAATCAGAAGGCAGAAGTTTCCAATCATAGTTCCCTGTTAACAGTCCAAGAATTCAAACTACCACTTTGATTTTCTCTGTCACAGAGAAGTGAGGATATGGTTTATTGTGGCATGAACTTATAATTCCAAGGGGAAGAACTTTTGTATAATTATTAAAAACGCCACTAACTTGTATCACAAAATCCACAGAAAAATTGAAAAGAAATAGTATATCTTATTGTATTACATAATTTTTAGAAGTTGTTAAACAATCCAGCATGATCCAAATAAAACAAAATGATAGATATTCCACTCAAACTGATAAATCAAGAATGCAAATATGAATCTTAAGTGTATGGTTGGGCTAAATATATAGTCCCATTCTGCTGAATACTGACAATCCTTCTGGTAGGTAGGATACTGAGCATAACAAAACACAAGTCTTCTTCTTATGGCGTGAATTTAACCTCCTCCCCCACCTCCCTTATGTACAAATCATAAGCTTAATTTTCTGACACTGCTTATTTTCCATTATTACCTCCAATATGACGCTGACATGATAGAAAGCTAACTCATGCTGTTTTTGTTTGTTTCATATCCAGTCATCTTTTCTAAGGCAGAAATATATGCCAGATATTGCACATTTATTTCAATATTGTCCCATGTAATTTATTGCTTGTTCAAAGTTACAAAATTTATTTTCCAAATGTTACTGTAGGAAATATCATTGAAACCGATACGTTAACCATGTAAAATTAACCGTGTTAATTCAATCACTTCAATGAGCAAATTGCTAACATGATTTTGAGATACAATTATTAAAAGATATACAAAGATCTGTGAAATCATTGAATATATGTTATGTTAGGTAAATATATCTTTGTTTTCATTGAAATATAGTAGATATTTTCAAAGAATGAGTCTCAGTATGAACATATTACAATGGAACAATATATATTAGTGACAGTTTTAGGTTCTTGGCTTATATGTACAGGATTTTGGATAATAGACAAAAAGTATGTGGCATACAGAGGTAATTGATCATAAATAAACATTGTTTCACGTGGACAGCTCCATGCAGGATTCCATTCTTTCTATTCAGAGCCAATTTCCATTCCTAATATTCTGAATTTTGAAGCATTGGATTTCTTTTACTTCCAAAAAAATAATGATTTGATAAAATAAAATTATGATGGTAGAAAATCCATGAAGTCAGGAAGTCAAAATTGTCTGCCATACTGCATGCTTGTCAAAAGGATGGATATGCAAAAAAATAAAAAAATGTTTGCTTTTTTTCATAACTCCATCCTTCACTCAGCAGTTTGTTTTTTCTCATTTAAACCTTTGATGACCTTGTATGTGGTTCTATTTTGGCAGCTTGGTCCTTTTTTTTTAACATCTTGGGTTCATGGCTCTTTGTTCACGGCTGACAGATTAGTAGAATCTGTAGATTTGGCTCTTTTGTTTTATTTATGAGAACTGAATTCTTACACTTACATTTCCTACATAGCTTATAACTTGCAGATGGTTAGTTTATTGCATTAGGTAGTATGGATTTTTTTCCTTGAAATTCTGAGTAGGAAAACACAAATTTTCCTTAACTGTAAAGAACCCTATTAAAATTTTATGCCCCTTCAGTAAAAAACATTCTTTATTTGATCTCTATTTTGGGTTTTATGGAATTTGTACAAGATTAAAAAAAATATATATCGGGCATTAAAATTCTATAGCAATATTGGGGGGGCAATAAAACTTGTGCATTGAAAGTTTTTTTTTCATTGGCAATTTCATCAGCTCATTCTTTCACTTCTACGTCTTCTAAATGTATTGTCAATGCACTTAAAAAAAATAGTGACCAATAGCTAGAAGTGAATATGTGAGAGCTAATATTTTTCCTTCACCGTTTGATGGCTAGCATTTTTGTTTTTTTTATATTGGATTTTCCCTTGCACTCTTAAGGTTATATTTTTTCCTTTTCTACTGTTGCTTTTATTATTACTGCATTGTTGCTTTTGAGTTTGGACTTTCTCTTGGCATGCATGCAGGTACAGGCCCTCACTGGGAAAGTGACTTTGACTAGAGGAGATGTGAGTGAACTTAGCAGAAATAGGCACCTAACAGATGACAGCAGCATTGGAAGCTACCGCTACGAAGTGAGTCCATTCATATGGGATTATTTTTTTAATAGCATGTTTTCCATGCCATGGCATACTTTACAATTTTTTCTTTTTTTTACCTTCTTTATCCTGGATAAGCATACATATAATTAACTAACTATAAACCTATGAATAACTAATAAACCTAGAATTAACTTTCCTCTCCAAATCCATTGGAACATGCATGCCTTTTTTTTAATCCTCTGCTTTCCCCCTTCCTTAATTGAAGGAAATTTCTTCTCACAGGTACCTTTTTTAGTGTATGGTTGCCTTTTTGAGGGAGTATTTTGGTCAATAATCGTCTGTAACCCATCATTAGACTAACTTGTGAGTGCTTTACTAGTATCTTTTGTGAAGTAACACTTCCAACATATTAGTTTTGAAATGTTTCCCAATGGAATGGATAAAAGATGCAAGTATTTTTTGCACAAGAGTCTTAGGTGAGTAGAATTGTGTTCAGCTCTAAGTTAAGTATCACATGTAGGGAGAAATGTATCCCCATCATAAAAAAAAAGCTTTCAGTTTTTCCATCACTTTAAGTGCATCATTGGTAACGTCAACCTATTAATAAAATGCTGGAATGAACTCTTTTCATGTATTCCATTGTTAAGTTTGTGGTTGGAAGGTTTATTATTTTGATTGTATTCATTTCAGTCACATAATTCCCAATAGAAATGGCGAGAGAGTATTATGTATTTGTATGTAACAATGAGCAGTTGGAATAGCTGTAAAGCCACAAATCTGGATAACATAAGCATTGCATGCATAACACACCTAGCACGAGGTTCCTAATTCATGTGTGATTGAGAATTATCTTATTTTACTTGATTTAGAAACTGCATTGTATTACTTCAACATATTCTTTCCATTTTCATAATGACTGTTTTTGGGAATAAATTGGTGCTTAGAATTGTTGTCCAATCACATGACCCATCTGAATACCAAAAGCTGTAATAGTAGTATTAATTATAATAGCAACTAATTTTTAGGTACTAAAAATAATAGATTAGATTCTAACATTTTTATCTTAATAATTTCAAAGTACATATATATGTAGTATGAGCTTACCAAACACACCAAGCGTGAGAAATGACGTTCACTACTTTCTTTTGATGTCTCAGCAGTTTTTAAATTTAAAAGTATCTTTCCCCCTCTTCTTAGGTATATGTACATATGATAATTGTCTTATTAGTATGTATTACATAAGTATCTGTCTTTAAAATTGTTCTGTCTTTACCAGATACGCTGTGGGAATAAAAAATGGTATTATTGCCAATCTGTAGGATATCCTGTTTTTTAAAGTCATCTAGTTATCTCATTATTTCTGGCACCTCCCATAGTTCAAACAGTTGGTCAACTCCCAGACAGCAAATAGATATATAGAGAGATAGAGCATTTAGATATATCTAGAGATATCTAAATCATGTCTATAAATGTCTTTCCATAGATGATCTACCACTAGATATCTATTAGATATTTAATAGATATTTTTTGGTAGAGATTAATAGATATCTATTAGATATTTAATAGATATTTTTTGGTAGAGATTAATAGATATCTATTAGGTATACTGTTTTTGAACAATAATATATCTATTAGATATCTACCATAGCTATCTAATAGATATCTACTCATCTACCTATCAATATCTATTAGATATCTATTTGCTGTCTGGGCTGTTTTAAGTGAGTTCTTTTTGAGAAATAAGAATTACATACTACATATTTTTCCACTAAGATTTTAATCTGGTACAACTAGTTTCAACGCTGCGGTATCATCTTCAGGTACAAAAATATCATTCAGAGACAGTCATTTATATACACTCAGGTAAGGCAGTGGGGGCAGGCAGGGAAGGGGGGAGGAAAGGAATGTGGGTTACGATTGGTCGTGAAGCCAGGTACTTCTATGACGGGGGACGAAGTTCTGGCGGTTAAAGTAAAGTAATTAACCTACCACCAGACCCTGAACACCCCATCCCCCGTCATAGAAGTCCCTGTATGATTTTTTGTACCTGAAGATGACGCCGTAGCGTTGAAACTAGTTGCACCAGATTAAAATCTTAGTGGAAAAATACGGAGTACGTAATTCTTATTTCTCAGAAATGGATTTCCACAGAGTTCTGCCTGAAAATATCGAATATGAGTTCTTTTTGTTTTTGTCCTTTAGGCATTTTCTTCTTTCTCTGTCTTCCTTTTCGTTCAATATCCACATTTCATGTGTTCTAAATATTCTAGGACTTTCCCAATACTTTTCAAAGACTCCATGACAATCCTTTCTAGGAAGTCTTTTTCCCTTCAAGTACTGCAGTTCACCGCATTCATTTTATAATTTACTCTTCTAATAATAACCAGGATCTGGAGAGCACCGAGCACGATGGTGACGTGGAAGACTACTCTGAAGGTGAGGGAGAATCAACTGAACCAGAACATGCAGATCAACGACTGATGTATTATCCACCCGCAGAAGACCATCCGGGGAGGTATGTTTTATCCCTCGTCGATCCATAGGCTGTCATTTATTTTTGTTTTCTTTTTAAACTGGAAAAGTTCTTTTTTTTTACGAACCACACAATAAATAGTACACTTCATTCAGAAAATATTCCATGAATAATTTTTATATTTCGTCCATGCTCTTTTCTTTTAATTTCCTTTGCATGCTGACATTTAAAACGCACACGACAATGATTCCGAGGCTATTTAAAAAAAAACAGTTTGTGAATGTTTGCAGAGTGTAGTGGTTATTTTTTTTAGTAATTATGTTATTGAACATGTAATGTTAAGGGTAATGAGGATCTTACCTTGCATATAATTTTGGTGCATGTGTCCTAATTAGAAAAAAATACTGGAATCGACTTCTTGGTCTAATAACTTAAGAATGTTTGTGGTGGGAGGAAAAAAATATATTATTTTGTCAGAACTTGTGTGTGCATGCATGTCAGGAGGAAGAAGACGTTCTTTTGCCTTCAGAGATTTCATCTTGGGCAGGTCTGTCATTGATCTTAATCTGTTTTTTACTGTGGATGCATTGTTTTTTTTGTATGTTGTCAAAAATATCATGACTGCATTTGCACACTTTGAACTTTGGAAATTTCAAAGTTGAGAGCCTAATCTGTCATGAATTCACTTTGTTACAAATCCAGGATGACGTTATGTGAATGATCTCTGCATGTAAAAATATTAACACGGAGGCCTGGATGATATGTGCATCTGTGCATATGGCATGGATGGATCCATAGATTTTTTCTTGCTTTAGATTCCCTTTGTATTTCAAAGTTAACAGTTTGTGTGAAATTGGAGAAAGTATATTTATTCTTGATCAGACAAAAAAAAGATTAAAAGTAGGAGACCATATTATTTTAAGCATCAACTGCAGTTAATGGAGAATAATTTTTTTAAAAAATTTGAGGATTCCTTTGAAGGAGGGATTGGATATCAATAATTGGCAAAATTTCATGCTCTTTAACATTTAAGTTCAGTGAGAATGTTTAAACATTATAGTAAATCAAAATTTCTGTTTATTTCTCCTATTAGCTACCAATCTTTAATAATTACCAGTGATCGGTAAGCCACTCCAATCTAGTAAAATAGCTACAGCTACTTTTTAATTATGCTTGTCAATGGATTATGTAAGATGGGAAAGCCTGAATTATATTTGAGCTTGATTTTTTCATGCTAATGTCATGCCATGTTAACTACATCAGCTGAATACTAAAGTGGTTTCATCATCAGTTATTCATTATGTATTGATTATTGCTTTTTTTTTAAGACATATTTTTGTGGATAATTAGATTCAAAACTCTTGCTGCTGCTAGTTATGCACATTAGAGCTTCTCTATGTTACCAGATTGTAATTCATTCCACATTCCATGCAAACAAGTTATCAGTATTACTGTCAGTCATCTGTAGAAGAGAAAAGTTTGGGCTGGCATAATGTGCAAGTGGGAGCTTTATTTACTGAATGATGCGTGCAAAATAATGACAACAAGAAATGTATAGTATTGATTAGGAACTTATCTTCATGGAAATAAGTATTAGGTGGATGTACGTACAGATATCTCTTTCCAAGTACACATCTTCGTTTCCACAGGCATGCAACACATGTAACGATTTTCATTTTCAACATGCCAACACGCTTTCTGCTCTTTCTGTAAGGACTATCAAATGTTATGAGGATATGTTACAATGAATGATTTAAATAGTTATCATTCGAGTGGTTCTGCCATGTCAGGAGATGGGAGTATTTAGGAACTTGAAAATATGCACCGTGTTCACTTGAGTGCTTGTGTTTGTAAGACTGTCCAGTTCTAATCATTGTTCGTTTCGAGTTACTGATGGACCAATGATGATATTCTTTTAACTTGGCATTTGTAAATGGAAATGAGTCTCAGAAAATGTATGTTGAGCCTGAAAAAAAAGCCACAAAAAGTTTTTTTCGAATTATAAAAGCCCTGAAGTATATAAGTCCTTGCTTTATTGAAGTTTATCTTCTTAAACTCCATGATTCCATAATTTTCCCATGACAACAATTAACTCTCTTTGATTGTGAGATGTTTGTTGCCCTTTTCAGTATGGCTCTCAAGGATGCTTTAGACTATAAATTCAACTCAGCCGCCACACTTTCTGATCGCTCTGAGATATCAGAGCCGCCAAAGATAAACTAATTGAAATATGCTTTAACTGAGTCATTAGCGATATCTAGAGGCTGTAGTTCTCACCTGTCTTAGATTCCCGGCTAAATAATCAATATTTATAATAGGTTGAAAGTGTGAATGTACTCATTCCTCACCTGTCCTTATATACTCACGTTTCATTTTATGGTACAATTTGGCAAGGGCGAATATAATGTGTTATGCTGCTCGGCGAATTAAGGCGAAATGTGATATGCTGCTCATGTGACATTGAATGGTGTTGATTGACAGGGACACTTGTGTACGACAGCGAGTGACAGGGCATGCATGTAAAATTGAGTAACACACTCTGCAATATGCAAGGGCATGAGTTGAAAGCTCCCATTGTACACCTCTCCACCAAGATTGAACATTCTGATTTCATTGTACATGATTGGAAACCTAATTATTGTTAATAACACCATGAAAGAGGGCTTGACGTGGAGACGAGTATCATCACATATGCCATTCCTTGTTTTGTTTACCAATGAAAAGCTGGACCATGTATTAAAATTTATATTTTAATAAAAATATTTCTTATTCTACCAGTTATAAATTAATTTAAGTAGCTATTCCTATTAGTGCTAAAAAATGGTGATAAACCTTAAACTAAACCACCATGGTTCCTATAGTCCTGTATGGCCATATGACATATCCTTATATTATTAAGTCATGATAGTTTTATAATTTTAGAGGTAAAAAAATCATCTTTTGAAGAAAAAATATATTTTAGTACCTTGCTCAACTTTAAAAATTCCATTTTATTAATAAATCTTGTATTACTTTGTTAGCTCTTACCATAATCATATTACTATCCCTATCTTTATTTCTATTTTCACCCGAAGAGTGAAACAAACCACCTCCCACCTTTTAAGTGGAATTTACAAGCCCTTTACCTCATTCTGTCATACTGTACCTGATTTTTAGTCATTTTCACCTTATTTATATCATATTGATAGTCATTATCTATGTAACACTGTCATGTAATGATCTCAGGCCACATTCCATCTCAATTTTTACTGGGTTGTAAAAAGTTTTCTCTAAAAATACATAGTTCTAAAATTGGCCCATTGCAATTTTTTAAATGCCTTAGTTTTTAGTACTAGTATCTTAATAAACTTTACACTTTATGCTGGGTATTAAATATTGTTTTTATTCATCATTACACATTCAAGAATGTCATTGTCATTTTTTGTATTAACTTTTCCATTGTATTTTGGAAAAATTTTGTTTCATGAGTTACCATATTTCCTGGCCTGTAGGATGCACCTTCATATAAGACACTGTGAGATTTCAAGTTAGATTTTAGAAAAACATAATAATCACCTTATTTTAATGTTAGCAATTTATAGAAATAAATCACAGAGAATTAGATAAAAATATCAGCACTCGCATTCAAAAGTATTTTTTTAGTATGGGATAGCTAAGACAAAAGATAGAGGAATTATTTTCACTCTTATAATTAAGTCATTTTAAGGCATGTATACTAATCCTCGGCCTATAAGGCGCAGGTTGATTCCATATAAAGTTTTTGATTGAAAGAAGTTCATCTTATAGGCCAGGAAATGTGGTAATTACACAAGGCAATTACTCAGGACACCTTTGCTTAGGAGATAAAAAATATATATAAAATATTTTACTATACATGTAAGTGTTTGGAGTTTAAACTTTTAAAAAATTATCTCAACAAATTGATATTAATATTTGTTATATATATTTAAATGTGTTTATCGACAAATTAAATGAAAAAGCTCTGGCATTATTCACATGTACCAGGTGATAGGGGCTGGCACTAAAAGGGTTAAGTACAGGGCAAGCATGTGAGAAAAGTAATTTTTTTGGGATGACATGAGAAGAGTGTGAATAAAATCAAAAATATGATTTTTCATCGACATATTCAATTAAAATTACTATATTTCAATTGATGATAATAATTTAATTAATTTGAACAGGCGATCCCACTAGTGCATTAAAATTAAAAAAAAGATAAATACTACACAAGACACAACACAACTAAAGAAGTTGCACATGCCGGCCAGGTTGACCTGGGGATAATGAGCTCACCAGCTAACTCAAAGGTCATGGGTTCGAGTTCCACCCAGGTCATAGGTGTTTTGTTTGTCCAATAGGGTTTTTTTCTGTAATTTGAAGACAAGTGCAATGACCATAGCCAACAAAGCATCCTATAAGCAACACATACTACTACAAGTTACTCATTACATTTTAGGCAATCAACATAAATAATAAAAAATCTTATCTTCATAAATAATCTCCTAAATATAAATCATTAATCTTGGTTTTAAAACATGACTTAGTCATTAAAAATGTCAAGACTCTCATCAGTTCTTAAAAATTCATATAAAGTCCATACTATCCACACCATTGGAGAGTAATTCCATATGCTGAGAGGAGTCTTTAGAGTTGAGGAGTATGTTTGGATCTCCTCAATGACACATTAAATTGAAGAATGTACCTAGTAACTCACTTGATGCAATGGAACCTGCTAAAATATTACAGCAGAAAATGCTTTCCATAGTTTCACGACCTGGTCTCTAGCCCCTTCAACTTATACTTGGAACACAGGTTCTCGCAGTTGCATCTATGATATGTAACATTTTCTTTCATGGACAACCATTTCACAAAGTGCATCTGTACTTTTTCGACTGAGCAGGTAGTCCACTAGCTCAGTCAAAAATTCAATCACTCCACAACATAGGTGATAACTTGGTGGATTTTTTTTTTTTGCCACTGTGTTTTCTGTTCAAGACCGACATGGAAGTAATCCTTTGAGAAAAATGTTTGGCATGATCGTCACATAAGTGATCTGGTGTTTGCAATTGTCCTTATCAAAGCTCTTCATTAAACCTGCTTGCATAGATACTATGCTCAGATAATTTAGGGATGGATTTCATCATTGTACGCCTTGTGCTGCGTGGTAGTGTGTCAATTCATCTAAATATCATAATAGATAAATGAATGCATTTATTTTCTTCCCATAATTTTATTTGGTAGTACCATGGTTTTGAATCCACACATTAATCATCGGATAACGACATGAACCAATCAGTACTTTGTACTTGTAATCGTTTTCTTCTCCATGAAAATATAATGATGATCATGCTGTCCACATTGCCACCAACCTCATGTTTCCTATCGTAATTACTCATCTATTTATCACACGTTGCAGGCAGTCAGAAAACTGTCACTTCACCACGTGATCGGTCGGTACCTCGAAAGAGTTTTGCGAAACGAGAGCAGTCAGTCGTTCGAGAGCAGTCAGTCATTCATCTTCACTCTTGACGTGCATCTCTCATCTTATTGTTAGGCAGAATGTATCCATCCGCGCTGCCTGAAACGCTAGTTGAAAATGCTTGCGCTAAATGAGCCGAGCTCTGATGGAGAAAGATTTAATATAGAGAGTCAGTTCTATAAAAAAATATATATATATATATATATGTTATATATATATATATATATATCCCTCCCTCTCCCTCTCTCTCTCTGACTCTTTTCATTGTTTGAATATTTTTTCTTAAAATGCCCTTTTCTTTAAAAAAAAAAAGTTGGAATTTTATTAATGTTGGCATTCTTGCATTGTTGCCACCCGGCAATAGCAATGATTACACAGTCAATGCTATGGATGTGGAGGAGCTGAGGAGGTCACAGAGGCGCATGAAGAAGCCCCGACCGGAGCGACTGACGATCTCCTCGTCGGCCGGAGGGCAGCTTCAAGGAGGCGGCGGTGGAGGTCTCTCGGCTGGTGGCCCTGGCTCGAAGATGTCGGTGCCCTTGATATCGGTGTCGGCCGCAACGGGTTCCTCCGTGTCCGGTAGCCAGGACAGCGAGGAGGAGGAGCTGGAGGAGGAAGAGGAGGAGGAGGACGAGACAGCTGCCTCCACGCCGAGCGCCGATGCGTCGGATCGAAACCTCATGTCGATGCTCTCCATGAGGTGGGCATCATTTTGTTTGGAGATAATAACAATAACAATAATAATTATAATGACAATGATAACATTGATTGTTTTTAACAACATTTTATTTCATGTTAATGTATTTTTTCTAAAGATTCTAACGCTTTTAGCGACAGCAGGCTGATCTATCAGCCCTTGTGGTGTGTCTAAAGAATACCTTTGACTGATCTTTCAGCACATTTTCTGTAAATAATTAATTTTTTTAATTAATAAATAAATTTAATTAATTGTATCAGAGAAAAATTAAATGAATGAATTATTCTACTTATCCTGTAAGTGTTTTAAGTGTAAATTTAAAAAATTTACTTTGACACAAAATTATATTAGGTTATATATAATTATTTTAAAGTACATTTGTAAAAACTACACAAAAAAAAGCCCTGGGATTTTTCACAGTAACTGATGCTTGCACTACAAGTGTTAAACATTGAAAACTAATACTATGGTATTGTGAACACGACAAGTTTTTCTGCCAGAAATTAGTCATTAAGAGTCAGTTTAGTCATTAAAAGTTGAGCTGCATATTATTTTGTGTAGTTCCGTTGCTTCATTCTCCTTAATCTTATAGCAAGAAAAAGAATAAAACCGTAGTTAAAAATAACATGGATAATCTCTTTGAGAATTTACAGGAAACAAAAACCTAATAGAGAGGTCTCATAACATTCCTAAGGAATGTCAATTGAAAATGCATCATTTGTTTTTCTACTCTGTTGTTTCATCTATGAAACTTTCCCATAGACTCCTAGCAAAATTGATGAACTCAAAATGATTTTTGTTGATTCTGGCTTATTTTCTGGTCAATCCAGATTCTGGATGGATATACATAGTGGCCATGCTAATGAAAATCTGTCTAAACCCACTTTGCTGGTGGTGATTAAATATTTTATGTTACACTTTTAAAATTTGCAATCTTGAATTTTATTCAGTAGCCCGGTTGGACTTGTTTTAATTTCAGCTTCATGTTTATGTATATAAAGAATATATGAGATGTGTCTTTGTGATGACATCTTCCTCACCAAATTTTTTATTTCCTTAAAGGATGGTTTTATTACTAAACTCCATTTTTCTTATATCCATAATACTGCACAATGGGTATCAGAAATATTCACTTTTCCACTATAGTGTTTATATTTTTAGCTAGTGTATCACTTTGAAATCAAGTGTATTCATTAGAAATATTTTCTAGTTAGTGATGCAGAGTGTTTTTGGGAAGGGTATCATTAGTTACAGTAGTGCAGACAAATTATATTTATTTATCCTCTAAGAGACCATACTATTACAATTGCAGGAGTCATCAAAGTAAATACAATAAAATCTACAACACTCCAAAAATATAATACATTGATATAACAAATTAATTTGGGATAAATTTTGCTACACTGTGAAAGCATTATTCAATCAGGCATCTCCTTAATTATTCTTTAAAAAGAAACATTATATGTGCTCTCGGCATTATCGGGTTCTGCGTCCGCGTTTGTTGACTTGTGGTGACAACAGTTTCGCTAGCCATCC
>WURS02000011.1:6932667-6948584 GCA_011762765.2 Rhinocypha anisoptera | reverse complement strand
TATATGCACCCAATGAGGTCGTGATAGCGTAAAGGGTAGAGAACTTGGCTACAGAACGGGGGACCCTAATTGACCCGCTGACGCCTCTGGGCACCTCCAACTAGAAACCGCATTGAGCAATTTTCTGGATACCAGATCTTCCAGAAACCGCAGATGGTAAGGGGAAAGGAAATATTCCATGTACTCTGTGTATATATGCATTTCGGGCGTCGTTGGGCCAAGTACTATGTGATCTTTATCCTCGCGTAGCAAACAAAACTTAAGGTTGATTAATGTGGATAACCAAGTGGCATCTCTGTTGAGGCCCCTAATTGAGGCCACGTACTATGTTACTGGTACCCTCACAAAATATCTTTACGTTTACTGCGGAATACCAAGTGGATATGGATTAGAGCGTGACCCCCCGTATCTAACTGCCCCTCACTTAATCCCCACCCCCTAACCAATCGCGAGAACGAACCCTTTGTCCCTATCCCCCCAAGCTCCATTACAGTTGAGAAACCACCTCATTGTCCCCACAGGTAATGGAGTTAGTCATGCGTGAAAATATGTAGATAATTTAGAAGGGGAAGAGCTCCTGTTTAGATCTTTCGTATTGTGACAGCGTTTTTGGTTGTCTTCATGAATGTCTGTAGTGAGCAGTCTAACGTTGACCCGCATGATGTGGATGATGTTCTGACATTTTGTTTTGCATGCAAGTTGCTTCAATCTGAGTATAGTAAACTTCTCCTAATATTTGTACTTGGGAGTGCATGTGAATTTTTGGTGGTGACTCACCCGCTGCCACAAACCCATGCAGCGACTTGCAGGGTAATACGTAGGAGTAGAAGAGGATTCCGGTGCGGCCCAATCCCCCTGTGGCATAACATTCATTTAGAAGCATCAGAATTCACTAAGAATTCCAAGTGTTCGAGTGAGGATTAAACAAATCGACCGGTGGCATTGAACTCAATATAGAGGCATTACACGAACGCATAAAGATAGGTCGAAAATTTAGAAATATTCTGAATGAGAAACCGGATCATGTATTCTTCTGGTTTTCCTGAAAAGAACCTACTCTGAAGAAGCTCTGAAATAAAGGCCAACTCGAAAATACTACAGGAAAATCCTGGAAGTATCTCGTAATAGGAAAGTTGCATTTCTTAAATCAATGTGGAAACTTGCACTGTCCAAAGTGACGTAGGAAACTGTTGTAATCCACTTCAAGTGATATCAACGATCAAGTTTGAGGAGTAATTGTGAATGAAAAAAAAAAGTTTCTAGTGGAAAAAAGTGAATCCCGGTTCCGCACAAGACGTAGAAGGAACCAGAATATGAAAAAGTGGTGATTGGGGTAATCACATTTCTCCCAAAAAAATTCTGAAAACTTCAAGTCCCTATATATTCAACAGTTAGAGACTGTAGCAACGACATGTAAAGGGAAGTACCGATATTAACATAATGAGAAGGATCCTCCAATGCAATGGCATAAACATATTAGTTATGGGATAGCAAAAAAACCACAGGTAACGTGGTGGTGCAAGCTTATATGGTGAAAAGAGGATGACGACGTTGCTTCGGATGATTTCAGCACAAGGCAGCCCAATTCGTCAAAAATTACCACAATAAGACTAAGAGTGTTACAACGATGGTTTTCAGAACTCAGTTGAAGTCGTTAGAGCGAAGAAAACTTAGCGATAGATTCAATTTATTTAAAAAAAACTGAGCACCACTGAATTCTATAATAAAATTCGGTCAATTAATCGTAGCTCAACCTAATTAGGTTGGTCTGAACAAATTCACAAAGTATGCCCCACCTAGTAGGTTTAGAGATTTTTTCTTTCCATGGACAATATCGTGGAAGCAACCACTCGAAGATGGCTCAAACTATTTCTAACGACATTAACGAGCAATTGAATTGCATGTAGAGGCATAAGTAGATTGTGTTTTAGCGAGGAGAAAGGAAGGAAGTGAAGCGCAAGGGTTTGCAGATGTGAGGACTACATCGGGACGTCGAATGTATTGAACTTACAAGCACGGGAAAATAAAGTATTCATCGATGATAGGGGACATTAATTTACCCTTGAATCACTGCTTAGGTCATCACACAATCTCTCAGGGAAATGGAGTGCAAAATATTCTTCGTAAGCATCGCAGAAATACGTATAAGTACCTTGGAAGGAGTTGAGAAGATCAACGCCGCGCCGTCAGCGAGTAGCAGTAAAATCGACGAGTCCCGAAAGGAATTCTACACAGGGTCACTTTTCACTAAGAGGTAGCAGGACACCTTGGCGGGTTATTATTTTCAAAGAGTGGTTCCTTCGGTCATAAAAAAAAACAAAGCGTAAGGCTTAAATACCAACTTACTTTTCTTAGCGTCAAAAAATGAACACTAATTAGTTTCACTCTTTACTCTTCAATGGGGAGAGAACACTGGCTGACGATATGCCCAAGAGAGTATGCTGTGCACTGCCTTCTGCTCACTTATCATATATAGATAGTCTAGCGCACGATAAAATCTAATGCACCGTTGTGAAGGACAAACCTTCTTCAAGTTGACTTCCGGAACAAGAATGACGTCCACCCGGTCCACCTTTCAGCTACCCTGTTGACAATGACAACTAAGGAGTCTCATTGATTAACTTAGTACGGATATGTTGCACTTATCTTTTCTTATAGCCCCATATACATAATTGAGCCGTATTATTAAGTTAGTAGTATTTACCTTTTGAATCCTTGCACCATATTTATACTCAATTCAATGTATGTTACATACGCATTGTGACGACGAAGCCCATATCTTAATCAATTTAACATTCACTTGAAGGCCGATTCAGTGTAGCAATATATTATTTATATTGTTCGTAACTCAATACCACCAGCAAAAAAGCGCTATGATCCCTTAAAAATTACAAATGAATGTAGGTACAAGTTTCTATATACTACACAGTTTATTTGTCCCTCTCCCAAGTAATTTCTCTATTTGCCTTCGCTTTTAGGCTTTATTTTTACGACAAAAATCGTTGGAACATTAAAAAAATTTTAAATTTCAATTAACTTAGGTTTCACCGTGAAAACAATTGGCAGGACAACCGAAGACAAAAAATAAATTTCGGAGTCTAAAGACGTTACTTGACTGCTCTATGACACCAATGTTATTTGATTTTACGATATTATACTCCACTTAACACTTAAGGAACCTCTTAATTTAATCGGCATGCCTCAATTGTATGTGTTTACAAAATAGCACATTATTTTATTCTTGACCTATTTGGTTAAGGTGAAGTACGCATTGCTATTTTATATATCCTTAATGACATTCAGAGTCACTATCATGTGTGTTATGTTTCCCTTAATTCACAAAATATAGCACAGTTAAAGGCTTAATAGAATATCCAATCTTATGCGATTTTAATAAGTTGATTTAGATGTCCGAAGAATGTTTCGTTGCGTCAGAGAGACTAGATGATTGTTCTATCAACTTTAACCTCAGTGTATGTCTGGTGATAGGGTAGTTTGGTATCATGGAACGCCAGATAATATGAAAATCCAGCTAAAGATAATACATGGCGGAGCCGTTTATTTCAGTGTTGCAGTTCTTAATGCACTATCAAAAAAAACATTCTAAAACCAATAATATCCGCATAAATCTGCAAAATTTTTATAAACAATGCTAATAGGGAGAGTTAAGTTAGGGAGAGTTCATTAACCAGACTGCTCCCATGATTGCTCCTTCATGAATAGTCTCTCTTGACATTGGCACAGACTCTGTGACGTTGGACTAACGGAGATTATTACTTTTGAATTCCCCGCGTAAACTTCCAGGATGTTTTTTTTCTCACGTACTTTAATTTTGGATATAAATTTACAATGATAAAATGCCAATTATTCAAAATTTTTTATTTTTATCTGTTTATAATTTGGATATGATGATATTTTTATCGTTGAAATTCTCGGATATTTACACCCCCAACTCCTGACCTCCTGACGGTAGTGGTGTGGGTTGTTTTGGTCGTTTTTTTCGGATAGAGCGAGAATGCGTTTCGATCGTCGTCTCGATAGTGGACATAAGTGGACATCGGGACATGTACAAACAATAAACAACGGAGATTAAAGGCGATTTCACGGTGAAATTATTGAGTTTGATACTCATCGATTTTCTGGTGTTTATTTTTGCTTCTATAATCGTTATATAGCAGTCTTGTGACTAGTGAAAATGCTCTAGTGACGTTGATTTGTGCAAACCAGTGAGTTTCAGTCAGTAGAGAAGAGACGTTTGGAATTGCCCGCAACTGAGTAATGTGCATATTTCTGTATAACTATTAAATGCTTATAATAAACTTCATTTTCTTATTTTAGGTTGGCTTGCTTGTAGTTTGAATATGTAAACGACCGATATTTAGGAGAGAATGTCCAGAACAAATACCGAATTATGCTTTAATTTTGTTTATATATTTGGATTTATTTCACTTTTATTGAATGTAGCAACATGCTTTATTCATTTGAACAATCTAAAAGGCCGTCGTGGCGAAGGATATTACGTGGAAGCCGAAGTAGGATCTCCCCCGCAAAAAGTAAGCATAATTGGCATGCATTTGCTTTTTCATTTTTTTCTTTGAAGTTGAAATGGTTTGAACTATTTTGATTAAGATATTATACTGTTATGGTGTACAATCAGCTACATTAATTTTGTTTCTTTACTGGAACTTCCAAGGTTAATCTTCATTGTTTTTCTTTGCAGCTCAATATACTAGTTGACACTGGAAGCTCAAATCTTGCCGTAGCAGGAACCGCACATCCGCTGGTCGATACATATTTCAGGAATGAAAGGTACTTGACACAGACGGATAATTATTGGAGTCATTTATTCCTATCGCTGAATTTCATAAACCGTTCGTTCTTCAGTTTTTGCGATCAATGGAATGAGAACAGACAAAATCTAATCAAGTTCACTTTTAACTTGCATAAATTTAGATAACATCATTATTTTATGTATGCTGTGCACCTTTAAGTTGTGCTGTTTTTATTCTACTGTTTTTAAATAACTATTATGGCCTAGCCAGTTTCATAGTATGATGCGCTTAAGTACCCCAAGCCATAAGATTTTCTTGCTGTCTCACAACTATAATTTTACTTTAACAGGTCGAATACATATTTTTCCAAAAAGGAAAGTGTGGGTGTTCCCTATACACAAGGATGTTGGGATGGAAAACTTGGGAGTGATTTGGTTTTTATACCAACTTTACGAAATCTTGTTCCAGTCAGATGTGATATTGCCAGTATTCTCACATCAAGGAATTTTTATGTGAATGGATCTCATTGGCAGGTATTGGCAAATGAAAGCTTGAAGCATAATACTTTGAAAACTTATTAATGCGATAGCTATTGATTATTAAATAATTTAATGCAGGCTGTCAAGGAAAGTAATGGCTTTTGCCATTTTATACTTTCCCCGGTGGAATAATTTTCTAGTTATCATAATAGATTTATCACTAAAAAAGCCAGGTTAAAGCTTTAACCTGGACTAAGTAACACCTAGAATGTTTCATTTCATGGTCAGTACTTAAGGAATGACACTGTCTGTATGATTTGTACGATATCCCATTTGATATCCCACAGTGTTGGAATAATATGGCAAGAGTGAATGGGTATGACTATGTTTCAATGTTCAATGTTGTTTAAAGTCTGTGAATTAAAAATATTTCCTCATGACTTTGAATGGACAGGGCATTTTAGGCTTAGCCTACCCATCAATATCAAGACCTTCATCACATGTTCTCTCATGGCTTGAAGCTGTATCCTATGCGTCTGGTCATAATGTGAGCCATTATCACTTCCGTTCGATGCCTCTTCCCTTTTGTCTGGAGCTGTGTGGACCGTACAATGATGACCTTGATCACTATGGCAACTTCTATGTTGGGGGTGAGACTGATTTTCTGGTGAAAATGTTTATGCTAAGTGGCATGTTTATGTAGTTTTCAGTTCCCTCTTCTTCATTATAGTACTGAAATTTGACTTTTGCTAATGAACTTATTATTAAACTTTACAGCATCACACTTAACTTTGTTGAATTTGTGTATATCCATGCTTAACTCATGCCATCCATGCCATAATGAAATTAACAATGCGATGTAAAAATGAAGGGTTATTATTATAATTATATAACTAATAAATATACTTGTGGTTTTGCAGTACTTTCAAAGTACTCAATACACTAAGTAAGCCCAAAATAATTCATGTTCATGTTAAAAAATGCAAGAGGATCGTGATTTTCCACAGAATGTTAATTGCATACAATGCTTTTCATCATAATATGGCATCATCATGTACAATTCTGAAGGTGTGGTGTATTCACAACATATATACACCCAAGGCAAGTTGGGTGGGGTAGGTTGGGGCTCAAGACAGAATTGGTGGAATTTTAAAGACACTGGTAGCCAACGTGGCAGAAAGTTGGGAGGGGTCACGGGGTGGGGGGGAAGGGAGAGGTTGGGGGGGGGTTAAAAGGTGTGGGTGGAGGTGGTCGAGGATGCAAATTACACAAACCAGATAACCCTATCAGACCCCTCGTTTCTGGCATATGCTGCCCACCTCTTGTTACAAAAATTGGACATTCTTTTTAAAAAATACATTTTAGACCCAGGCACAAATTCAGCTAACTGGCCAACATCCTTATAGAGAAAGCAGTCTCCTCAAATGCCAATCTAGTTTCCTTTGATGTTAATAATCTCTTCACCTCTGTCCAACCGAGGAAGTTCAGCAATTGGCCCATGATATACTAATCAACTCCAAAGTACCTCCACAAGTTAATGAAATCTCTTCCCTTATAAAAGTGGCAGTGGAACATAACTATTTTGTCTTCAACAAAAACATCTACAATCAATTAGATTACTTAGATATTGGCTACCTCCACTCCTAGCTGAACTATTCAACAAACAACAACTAAAGTGTGGTCACACCCCCATCCCAAAAGTTATTTCCAGAAAATACAATGAATTACTGTGTTTAAAAATATATTTAAACCAGCTTTTTTATATTTCTTTAGCAAAATTGTACATCACTTGAAAAATTTTAATTCCCAGGAATGTAAAAGATGTTTTTCAATTCAATACTTATCATTGAGTCAATGTATTCATCATTAGCAAATAGGGCAGCTCATGTGATGCATTATTTGTTATTTTCTCATTGTTCCAATGTAAATCCTGTATTTGTGTGAAATAAATATCACATTGATAACCAATTATATAGCACCAAAAAGGAAGTTATTGCTTCTCTGGAAGAAGAAAATGACAGTGTCTAACTACTGATATGTGTTCACATTTTTGGTAGTCAAGGAACCATCAAGAAAAAAAACTAAAAAGCATGATGAATGAAAGATCCAAAAAACACAGTTGACAAAATATCAGAATGGGTATACTTAAACATAATTGGATGTCATAGATATTTTTTAGTGTAAAGTCAGCCTTATATCTCTCCAAAACAGCAATGCCCTTGAGAAGTTTTAGTCTTCATTACAATTGTAGCTGACTCCTTTCAAAACTATCAATATGTTGAAAGTTTTCTTTATTTCTATTTCTTTATTTTTTTCTATTTCTTATTTTTTATTTCTTTTTGCCACAGATGCTCTCAGCATACCTGGTCCAGATGTACCGCAATGGATTCTCTCCCCAATTGTGAAAGATGATTTCTATGAAATTTTGCTCACTGGGATGGAATTGGGAGGAAATGCAATTAGCTTGCCATGTGAAGAATTCAATAATGAGAAAACAATTGTCGACAGTGGGACAACAGAGTTAAAACTGCCAAGAAAGGTATGTTGAAAAGAAATGAGAATGGACTTTAGTTTGTAAATGCTTTTCAGAAACCTTTCAGAAATATTGTTCACCTTAACATTGGGTAGGAGACTTTTATGCCTGACTTTGGCAACATTTTCTCAAGTGTGAAACTGTGTTTCCAGAGCAGAGGAAGATATTTTCTGTTCATTTTAGAGAGTTGCTGATATTAATTTTTGTTTGATTGTTCACATCATTACATGCAAATATAGAATAATTTCACCATCAAAATGATGCTTCGACCCACACTAGTGACAAGCATATTTTGTTTCTGTTCAATATACAGCATTCAAAAGTCATACATTTAATTCTTAAAACAAGTTCTGATGAACAAAGGATGTATTAAAGTTTACACTTGCATATTGCTAACCAGTAGTCATTACTAGGAGTGATGGAAAAAGGTTCATTTACTTTTTCATCAGTGACATGTGTAATATATATTTGTATAATGTAATCATCGACTTTGAGGTCTATGAGAAAAATATTTAATTATAGCTTTAATTTTTATGAAAAAAGTATTTGTTATCTTCATTTTTATCTATGCTCATTATACACACTTTTAAATTGATGAATTTTTAGTACTCTTAACCATTATCTTCTCAACATAAGTGTTTAAATATATTGGCAAGACAAAGAAAAACCATAAAAAGTTGATCTGTAACATAGTAGTATTTATTCTAAATTTAGGAACATATTATCAATAAATATCTTTAAAATTTGTATAAAAATAATGTTCAATATTATAAATTAAATTTAATAATTTCATTATTACAATATTTGTGGAAAAAAGAAAGAATTCAGATTGACTCTGAAATTAGTGATATGAGGTGACTCAGAGATCACTCTACAGACTCATGTCATTATTTAACTTTGAATAAATAATATGGCTTTTTCAGAGAAATCCAAGACAGTTTTAGGATTTACTATTCAATCATAGAAGGTGTGCAAAATACCATATTTCTTAAAAATAAGGTCCATAAAATTGTTACATTTTTAATATCCTAATGGTGCTTGTTACTGATAAAGGGTTGAATGTAAACCGTGAAGATTAATTTCATTATTGATTAATATGACTTGATCATACTAATCAGTGGTGGTCAATCATTTACAGTAGTGTGATCATTTTTGATCTGATTAATTATGATAGTGTGTTTACTATTTAATCAATCATGTGCATTTTTCAGGTGTTTCAGGTTGTCATGAACCTGTTCCAAAGAATTCTTTCAGAGAAAGGTAGAAGTGAGACTGTGGAGTTCTGGGAACAGCAAAAGACCGTTTGCTGGAAGCAGGGTTCTGAGTGGAAGGAACAACAGTGGTTGGATAGCTTCCCCAATCTCACTCTCTCCCTCGCCCACACTCCATACTTCAGCAATGGATACAATCCCAGGACCAATCAGTTTTATCTTAGCGAAATGGAGTATCCATTCCCAATCAAGTCATACTTCAATGTCGAACTCACTCCCAAGGTATTTGACTCGCTTTTAATCAAAAAAACTATTGTAGGTTTACATTTTGAGGAATGATACTAAAGGACAACCATCCCTAGTATAAATATCTTTTGATATTGAAATTCTTGGTATTTTAACATTGAAACTACACTCTCTGCCCATGACCTAGACTTTCCTTTCATTGAATGAGATTGGTTGGATTGATCGATAAAATAAAATATTTTAAACTAAGTAGTGTAAAAGTGCCATCTTATTGCCATTTATGTTTCTATTTCACCACATCACACCTGAAACTACATTATTCATTTGCCTTTCCTCATCATCATTATCCTTGTTGGACTCAAAATATGTATTTATTTCTTTGAAACACTTTCCAGATGTATTTGCTTAAATTGATCATTAAGAATTTAATTTTTTATTTATTAACCCTACTAGCAGATAATATCTATACAACTTCTGTACAACTTCCACAATATATGGCCATAATATCTATAAAATATCCACTTTTCATCCAAATATATTGTATGAATATCCATACAATATCCGAAGTTGCCATCCACACAAAATCCAGCTTGGATATTTGCTGCAAAAGAGTTCCATCAGTTGTCAGCCAATTTTGTTTTTCTTGCCTTTATAAGCTGTATATTAACTACTGCCATGATTATATTTCATCTACTGATTAGACACCACCTAGAAATAGTCATTCATTCTCCTATTGAAGGAAGTAAATTGCTCATCATAATGAGAAGGTGTTTGCTTAATGGTTAAAATTGGCTCAAGTTCAATTGGGACCAATTTTTGACACTTTACATAATCTCATTCAATCACCCACTAAGCTGATTTTGTGTAATGAATGAAGAAATTTGGACATGATCTAACTGTATGTATACTAATCCTTCAAGGCTCTTTAGAGTTTTGCCTTCATATGTCTTTGTAACAAATATTCTTCCATTACCACTGGTAGAAATTTTTTCATTACTTTCTCTGCACCATCTTTCCCAAGTGTTTCCCTGTCATCAGTTGATTAACTTGTCATTGCATTTCTCTTTCAGTCTTACATTCGAAAAATCAATCAGAATACCTATTCCTCCTCACTAGCTAGGCAAAAGGAAAATTGCTATCAGTTTGCCATTGAAGCTTCTGAAACAGGAACTGTTTTGGGTAAGCGATTTGTTGTAACTTTACCATAAAGTGGAAGTGTGCAGTTTAATCTTTCTTTTTATTTTTTGTTTAGACTACTAGTTATTATAGATCTCTATAAAAAATTGTATTGTTGCAAATTTTTTAAAATTTTCATCATACAAAATATCTCAAATACCATTTGAATGTTATCATTAACTTATACAGGTATAGTTGTGATGGAGGGTCTCAGTATAATGTTCAATCAAACTGGAAAAGTGGTTGGGTTTGCTGAATCGCAATGTGGCCCTGATGTACGCATTTCTGGTCCATTTCCACTGCAATTTGGTAAGTTTTCATTTTTGAAACATTTTTAAAACATTTTTTTTTAAGCAGTAGTGGTACCATTTGTGTACTATCAGGTCAATTTTTAAAATTTTAGTTATTCAATCACTCTGTCTTCCTGCTGCTACCTTGCGTGATTGACGGGTCATTGCCAAGGAATAACTTTCGTTAAACCCTTAGTGTGTGAGTGATTGAGATCTGTGAGTGTCACTGTTTTACTTACGACACAACTGAGCGGATGAGTTGAGTGTTTGAGGGGTTACATGTCACACTACACCAGTGTAAGTGTTGGGTGTGATAATTTTGACTTTTTGGTTTTTTGTCTTTATCTTTTTTTGTACCCTTCCAAAGAGTATGGTCTTGAGTGCCTCCTCTTGTATTTTTTTTTGAGTTGTCGGTTTTGGTAAGATTCCTCTTTGTTATTGCGTATACATAGTTATAGTTTAAGTATTTTAGTTAAGCACATATCTTGTTTTTACTCTTACTCAAAGTTACATAAAAGTTTTCTTGGGTAACTATGGTTTGTGAGTGGTAAAAGTGTTGAAAATTCTGCTCTAGAAGGAGTGACACTTACTATTTTAATACTTAAATACCTTACTGTTCATTGTATTTGATTCATCATGCATATCATATATTTTATTTGTTAAGGAGTTACATTATCTCTATTGATTTTTGCAATGTTAATGGATTACATTATTTTTGTTGTTTTTTTACTTCAAAAGATTCTACTCCATGTGCACACATCGTGAAAACTGAACCTGTTAATCCAGTGGCAATGGGTGCTTATCTATTTGGAGGTAATTATTTTCAGTGTATTTATTCATATAGATAACTATACTAGGAGTCAAGAATATAGCCTTCTGGTTTATGTGACATTGCATCAAATTTAACATTTACATATGTATATGTTTATGCTCTCACATGCCTTCTTCTACCCCTTTGCAATCACTAGTTACAGTGAAATGGAATATTAGATTGTCTTTATCTAATGGATCAAGCATCGAAAAATTCAAAGCCCAGGATACATATTAAATGTTTTTATACTAACTTACTAATGGACGTATTCCACTATTTTTTTGCAATAGTTAAAATTGCTTCAAATGCTTGGATCATGAAAAATGCAATGTTTTGCTAGAGGATTGTAATCTCAATGATTATAATGGATATTTTTTAATTAAGTCAAATAACATACATTTGTGGCATGATGAACCAGGAAAAAATGATCACCTCTGCCCGCAAAGAAATTATGATGCCTTATTGGCTCCTCTGCATGAATCATGCACTCCCAATTGCAAGGAAATAAAAAATTTCCTATTCACTGGGGGACAATCTCTGCCATTGAGATTACAGTTATGTTGTGTAATATGTCATTAAGTTGGTTAAATTTTTATATATCGGTCCCACCAAGTAATGTATGAATTCAATTAGTAGATTTAAATTAAGGATGATGGTTATTTATGATGTTACATGCTCAACATCATCAGGTGCTGATGATGTTTAACCAGGTAAACAAAGTCAGTCATAATAAAAGGGTTATTTTGTGGAATTGCAGTTTTATTTATCTTGTGCAAAGTTTGCCCGTTTTCCTGTCTCATGTTACTCTCTCCATCCCTGTCCATCTCACCCTCCTCTGAAACCTCTGCTTAGGTCTCATCTTCTTGCATGAAGGTATGATAAATGTATGATCAAATAATATTGTGGTATGACAGTATATCAATGGAGATATTTTTATATTCCAGCAATACTAGCTGCGGTTGTGACGATCCTTGGAGTAAGAATGTTATTCATTGTGTGCCAAAGGATGTGGGTTGCCTTCCGCCTGCGTTACTTGTACTTACTTCTTCCATCAAGGAAAAGAAATTCAAGTGTTGTCAATTTAGTCGCCCCGGAGATATGACTGCGAGTCAGGAAACTCTCAGAGAACTTGGATGAGGTATAAGAAATTAGTAGCATTTTGTGGAAATGTAAAGTATTTCTGTCGATGGCTGAGACTGAGAATGTCAATTTGATATTGTGACCATAGTGATTCTTGTCTACCTGTGAAGAATTGTATTATTTTTGAATTTGTGACTATCCTTAGGTTATTGACTCATTGTGGTGATCAATGCATAGTTTTTCACTAAAGGAAGGAGACTTTTTAAGTTATTCACCATTCAGAGGTGAAGACCATAATATTTTATACTATTTTGATGGCTCACTGTTTTCATGAGCTATTTTTCGAAGTGAAACCATTCCATGAGATTTTTTCCAAACTGAAAACAGGTGAGTTTGTGCTCTTTATGATCTCATTTACATTAACTACTATGTAGGTGTTTGAAAACTTTTGACCCATGAAACTAAACTTTGTGTAACAATGTGTTTAGTGTGTAGTCATATTTCATTGAGACTTGTAATGCTGATTCCATTCAAGCTCAATAAACTATTTCCCAAATTGTTGGGTCCTCTTGCCCAAGTATGCCTGTCTCTCATTGTTGTATTACTTTATCCTTGTAATATACATTCTCCAGATATTACTCATACCTATTGCATACATACATATTACTAATCCTGTTTAACACTAAGTCCAATACTTCTATGATAAAGTAGAACAAATAACATTGAGATAATGATAGCAAATCTATCTGTATCAGAATGTTGTTGAGCACTTGAAATGTGTAAGTCCTAAGTTTGTGTTTTTTAACCCTGTTAGTGGTGGAATTGACATTACTTTGCTACATTTTGTTTTTGGTTGATTTTGCCTATAGTTGATGGCATCTTTTTTTAAGGTTACCCAAGTAAGTTGTAATGCATTAATATAATTTCTACCACACAAGTAATAGCAGGTTACTACAAATATAAATGAATGCTAAACTATTATAGGTTAAGCTATATTATACTGCAACTATTTTTTCCCAAGAAATTTACTACTAAACATGTGTTTCTCAGTGATTTCAATGCATTTGGATTACAGAATTGTATCAGAGCATAAAACTTCCCATGTCAAGCGTTCAATGGCGAACGAATTTATGTGTTCCATTTTGTACATGACTTCATTATCCTTAAAAGAAAAGTACATCTCCTTGGATTGGTGCTCATGAATGCCATAAATACAGCTAAAAGATCGAAGAAACTACTATTTTATGACCACAGGAAAATTATAAAAATGGAATATTCTTTATAGGATCTCAAAATATGGCAGTATTCAAATTTGGAGATCATTCCACCTCTGTCCTTCCCCATGGACTTAAACCTTGACTTGGTGTAAGTACTATCCCGAGGGTGTAAGGATTATCCCTTAGGCTTAACTGGTGAGAGCGATTATGTTTGTTTCTCTTAGGGTTATCCATACCATGTAGACTAAAGAATAGCAGCCAGATGAATGTTAGTCCATACAGTATCTGTTCCTCAGTGAGGTCTCTGCAAAGGAACCCCTTAGTAGGGTGGCCATAAAGTGATGGTGTCATGTCAAAATGCAGTTGTGCAAGGTAAAATGAATCTGTCACAATTATATATATTCCCACAATGTTTATGATTGTATATCATGAGGTAATATAATTGTATCCTGGAAATTATGGGACCCTTCACTCATGAGTGGGTGTCATGACCAGCACTGTAGAGGATTCAGTAAAGTTATGAAGATTAAAACAAAAGGTCTTAGCAACAACAAGAATAACATAAAACAACAACATAATTATGTATCAAAATAGGAGAGCATACGTTGGAAAATGTAGATTTATTATTTTGGTCATATTTTGGGCCTGAACTCAACAATAAGAACAAGGGGAAGAATTTGTTGGTGAAGAATGAATTTAATTGAAAGAGAGTTGACAGTGGAAATTAAGAAACAAAGAAAAGAATATTAAAGTATTCATGAGACGAAATTTTTTTCTGAAGAATTTGTTAGGCCTCCATTAATTCCATTCCTAAATAAAGTGTAAGCAGCACTATGCAAATGAAATAATTTGCATTTGCTTGTAGGAAAAATGGTTTTAAGACACATCAGTAAAAGAGTGAAAAACAGGGAAAATAAGTAAATAGGTAAAGATCAGTTTGGGTCTAGGAGAACAGAGGATATGTATGGTAATGAGAATGGACATATAGAGGAAACTAGGGTGTGGCCAGGATAATGTTTAATTTTTGTGGTTTTCAAGAATACTTGATTAGCTTCTAATCTTAAACCCATATTCTATAACTCGGGTGGTGCAAATAATGACAGCAAATGGGGAATCTGAACAGATAATATTAAGAAGATATCATGATTGTCCATATTCACCCATGATTTTTAACTTGTGTTCTTAGGAAATAGTAAAAGTGACATGGGATTCAGGAATTATTTGGGAGAGGAAGTTAGGTTTTCAGATGATTGGTAAAAATTTAGTTATTAACGCAGCATAATAGAGGAAAACAGACAAAGCATCAGGGGTATCAGAAGAAGAATAAGCAAAGGAAGCATGATCATAAGGGCGAGAATTGACTATAGGAAATTAAGCTGGTGGTGAGTAATTCATAGTGAAAACTCTCAAGAGCTTGAAATTTGGGTATAGTAAAGAATAGTGGACTTAAAGTGGATGGTTATTTATTTATTTAGGAAATGGAATGAAGAAGTGTTAGGTATGGTAAGGGAAGTGATACATCTGTGAGGGGCAATCCTAGAAGGCATGAAAAAGGAATGTGAGGTAGGTATGCTTTGTGGTAATAGGTTGTTGGGTAAACAAGGCAGAAGTCGGCAAAGAAGAGGACTTTAAATAGAATGATCTTAAGAGGTATGTATTAACTGATAAAAGGAATTATGTATTTGGTTGGCCGACCGGGTTAGCCTGGTGGGTAGTGTGCTTGCCCAGATGGGTTTTTTCTATGGCTTGAAGAGGTGCGAAATGACCATAGCTGCCAAAGCACCCTGTAAACAAAAATACTACTACTACTTATCTTAAAACAGATAATGTAGCATAATACCATGGACTAGATAATTAGAAAATAAATGTTTGGGATCTCAGTCATTCAGCATCTGTTCCCTATTTATCAGCTTGAGATACATTTAGCTAGTTTTTACTTTAAACAACTACACACACACACCACAGTGATCAACCCGAAGGTTGGTATATTAAGTGAGGGTAGAGCTCACCTAGTACTAAACCCATGGCGTGTGGAAATTCACACATCAGGGTAGAGGGGCCAGTTCATTTCCCTGTGCCGTCTGTGGTTTCCCACGAAGATG
>WURS02000011.1:6919762-6932567 GCA_011762765.2 Rhinocypha anisoptera | reverse complement strand
TTAATTGGTCAAAAACCCATTGCATAAATCTAAGTTATATACGAGAACTCGTACTCGTTTATATTGTCCTGTTGCTTTGACGCGGAAATATATTCTATATCGATCATACAAGAAAATATTTTTTAGGCCCTATTAATACATTTGAAAAATTTATATGCAGTTACTCTAATATGAGTACACTCATCATAGAGTACATAAGATTGGATGTTAAAAAAGTGTTTACTTTATTTGTATTACGCTTTCTGTACTTCACAAATTCATGACTTCGGCTAAATTCCTGTGTGTACACCATAACAATAAGTAGGCGTCTATTTCCATTTGAATTCGTTGTTAGTATTGGCATCACATAGTGTGTATATATTTGATGCATGTGAACGGACATCCTTTTCAACCATCCGTCATCGTTTTATCCATGAAGAGAATAAATAAATGTAATTAGTTTACATACAAATGTGACGGAGTCATGAGGCCATGGATTCGTGTGACAATGGGGTCAGATTTCAACCGCTCAAAACTACAGGTTCACACGGCATAGTGCTTGCATCGTTTAAGTAACAAAATTTATGAAATATGATTCTATCCATCTGCAAAAAAAAAGGATTCGGTAGCGAGCCTCTTGAAAATGTCGAGTATTCAATTTCCAAGTGTACATAATTTTATCGAGAGGGAAAATCGTAATTCGGTCAACCGAGATTGGAGAAAATATATTAAATACACTCTTATTGTAAATTAACGTACGATAACGTATATAAAAATAATTATATAAAATTTTTAAAATTTAAAAACCAAGTTTTTAAAGACCAACTAAAAAGTATAAAAGAAGTAAGAAACAGTCTCAAGCTTAACTTTATGGAAATCCTTCATAGAGAGAGAAGAAAAAACTTTACACTTTCCACATATAATTTTATTTTTTACGACCCGGGTTTCGTCGCGTAGCGACATCATGTTAGAAAGGAAGAGCTCTTAGAAGTAGGTCAAGGACGGCGTTGAGACAAAAAAAATTAGTAATGTTACAGTCGGGAACTAAGAAAGCGCAGGTCACAGGTATCCAGAAATGTTACAACCACATATTCGGATTGAGCGTCTATGATGAGGAGATTTAATTTCATAGTAGTTCGAGCGCGAGATATGGAGGATCATGGCCGAAGAGAGACGAATATTTTTTTCAATTAGGCACAGGTTATGTCTAAGGGATATTTGTAGCCATGGTTTTGGCGAATTTGATAAAATATACCACGTATTGGTCTAACGACTCGAACTTCAGTCGTGTCCAGGACACTGAATTTCCCTTGATGACCGACACGTTTCAGGATATCGACCTAATCTAAAATCGATTCAATTTACCATTTAGGGAATTTGACTCGATTTTAGATTTACTCTGATATATTGTGGTAAAAGTTCACTTACACCACTCCAATAGACTATTCAGACTCTCGAAATGGGCCGTTACAGTATATCCCCGGGAGAAACAGCTGTCAGAGGCAATTTAAAATCTCCAAATTCTCACCCTAACATGCCTATATATCTTTCCCATATTCTCCTCGATGTAAACATAAGGAACATTTCAATATTAAAACCAATTGTGAGGTGCACAACTCTAATGCTAGAAGATCCAGACTGCTCCTCACAATTTGATCCTTTTTTGGAAAAACTATACTTATGTCGGTGTGAAATTTTTTAATTGCCTACCAAAGAATATAAGGGATACTTCTAACCCTCAAACAGTTTAAGCATAAGCTTTATGAATACTTTGCTAAAGACTCTTGCAATTCAAATAATTTATGTCCGTGGTCCGAGTATTTTAAATGTGTATACTAGTTCTGTCTGTTTTTGTATATTTCTATTTTAATGTACTTTCGACTTGTTCTCTACATGTATTTAACCAGGTCTTGAACCAATAAGTATTAATAAATGAGTTAATATAATGAAAGATTAACATCGATTAAGCGGTAATTGATACTCTTCGAGATCGCTCGGAAGCCGTACGATCATGTCCAAGAAAAATCAATTCTAATCACTCAAATGTGAAATTCCTTGTTCATATGTTTTGCTATAAAAACGATTGCGATTCGAACAAAATAATGGAATCAAACTTTGAATTGCATTGTACGATGGGGAACGGGTTTTTTTTTAAAGAGTTTTATAACTCACAATAGTTCGAGTCGTCGCCTTCCGAAGACTCCAATTGACACTGTAAAGTACACACAGTCGTTTCCTCCGTCAAAAGGACGTCAGTTCGCTTCGCCGACCGAGAGAAGAATGACTCCGCGATACGTTCTTGTTTGGAGTGAACGTTGTCAGGGCGGAGAGGGGGTGGTAGGGGGGTGCGAGGGGAAAGAAGGAGATTGGGCGACGAAGAATGACTACAAGGACCGCGGAGGGAAAGCCAAAAAAGAGGTTTCTTCTAATGAAGAGCAGGGAGAGAGCGAGAGAAAGAACGGGATTAACATTGAACCAGGGACCCAGTTTCGAAACCACACTCTCACTGGATTTCAACTTCTGCGGGTACAGTGGTACCTTGAGATAAGAGTTTTAATTCGTCCCATGACCGGGTTCGTAAGTAAAAATTCTCGTATCTCGAATCAATTTTCCTCATTGAAATGAACTGAAATGTGATTAATTCGCGCCAGTTCCCAAAATGACTTCCCAATTTTTTGTTAAATGATTTTAAATTTCGAAAACTATATTTACAATGAAAAAAATTTTTATACAAGCAAAATAAAACCTATTAATAGATAAAATAAAGAGATGTTGGGAAGGTTTACGATCAACTGCGTTACTGAGTCTATTAAGCCTGGCTCATTCTTATCTATTATCTTTCCTAGCCCTTTCTCACCATTTGTTCTTTACAAATAATCTTCTTAGGACTCATGGTTACATGAAAAAAATTAGCTCAATAACTGTATGTACCAAAAAAACACAAAAATAAAACAACACGACCGAAATCTTCTGCAGCGAGGTAAGTACGTGAATTGAACGCGCAAGACTCGCACAACTGGCTATCACGTCACCGAGGCTGGCTCGTATTTCAAAATTTGAATCGTAACTCAAGGCCCTACTGGCGACTCGTATCTCAATAAACTCGTATGACGGGACACTAATATCTCAAGCTACCGCTGTATAGGACAAAAGACTAAATAGGTAGGTGGGAAGAGAGAGAGAAATGTAAAAGAATGGAAAAATCAAATTGAGGTGAGACACTTAGTTTTTCCTCATAAAAAGATAAATAAACCTGAAGATGACTGAATCAATCGAAGCCCCTGATCGTGAAAATAAAGTTTCTTATTTGGAAACACAATGTCTCTTTCCTCAATATGATGATATGAACCGTTTCCGCAAAGTGACGGCAGAATCAGCCCAGATCTTTGAAAATTTCAACTTAAATAAAATATAATATAATAAGGTCCACTAATACTCATGACGACTCATTCTTAAGCGCAGTCTCCAAGGTGGGGTTAAGATTTAACCTGGAGTACTGAGCCGGAGTACTGACTGGGGGCGGAGGTAGACTAGGGGTAGCGTGATGGACTATGGAACTGAGGGTCAACGGTCCGAGCCATTAAGATTTTCGAAGCCGAGACAAAAATTTTCTCGGCTTTAATTTGCACCAAATATTGAGACCAGTGCCTACATGGAAGAAGGCATGGTCAAAATGATCGGTCCGGTATCAACAATGCCGCAGCTGAGGGCTAGCGTGAAGTTTACGGAATCGGTCTCTCATCACTGCGATGGGGAAACCACCACATTAATATAGCCCTAGAAAATGCAACCTTGGCTGCAGTAAATTGATATCCGAATTGAATAACCAATGATGATGAACTAAGTCCAATCGCGCGTGAAAATTCACACATCAGGATATAGGAGTCAGTTCCTTTCCATGTGCCGCCGGTGTCTTCCCACGAAGATGTGGTACCCAGAAAACCACAGTTTGGTTTAAGCTGGAGGTGTCCGGAGGCGCCACCGGCTCTTGAACCCGGGTCCACCGTACAGTAGCTGAGCACTCTGCCTGCTGGACCACCATGCCCTCTGCGTTCTTGACACATACTAAATATTGAGACTATTCGATTCTATGATTTTACGAAATATCCTTCATTTCTCAGGGTACCTACATTCCCACCGAACTGCCTTGGATGAAGAGTGTGGAATCATTACATTAAATACCGCGGTCGAGTACGGTAGCGACTTTATTGGAAAAACGCTATCGAGAATCATTTGCCTGTTGTCACAAAAAGCAAACGTAACAACAGGAAATATCATCCGCCACGCTCCCGGCAATAATATTTTCAAGGAGAATAGGGAAATTCGAATGACTCAAACGTCTGTTTCGGAATTATATATCAGAGAGGCACACAACGGGAAACGAAGAGATAATCGGGGACATCTTAAGGACTGACTGTTAAGGACGCATTTGGAGTTGAATGTTTATTTCTCAATTTGTGGATTTTGAAGGATTTTTTCATTTTGCTACCATTATCCTCAGAAACGAATGGACGATACGATAAGAGGATTTTCCTTTGTCTCGCATGAATTCAAAATCGAATCTAGTTAGAGTACTCACGACCATTCCAAAAAATTATAAACAAGGAAAAAGCACCTGGCCTACCAGCAAAGAAATCGACGAGCACGCCTTTGAGATAGGCTACCCCGCGTCACAAATGAGTAACTCTCGGTTGCAGAGATATCTGAAGATGGGGCAAACCATTGAATAACAATCCCTGACGCATCCTGGTGACGTTTGACGTCTGCTGTTGTGTTGCACTTGATGGCACGAGTGGGTAATAAAGTCCTAATATTTCGAGAAGAAATTATTGTATTATATATATAATGGTTTTTAAAAATAGATTCTTATGTTTAAAGAGCATACAGCAATGGAAGGGTAATTGATATTGACCTTGGTTTTCTCAAGTATAACATCAGTCGATCTATGTCATATAACTGATCTTAAAAACAATTTTGTCATTGAGGTTCAACATCAATATTTAAACATGACACAGGCCTACTTTTGCTGTTAATTTTTCATGAATTATGATTTTTCATGCCACCTATTTTCATTATTGGTTTTTAAAATGTATTGGTTGATTGCGATATTACCCTAAGAAGTGACAACAATTGCTCAGACCAAAGAATCTTGCTCAAGGTATATAAGTACTTTAATTTTTATCTACATGTTAACAGCCATGCTGATTCACTAGTGAACAGAGGACTTTTATGTCTGTTAACAGGTCTATTTAAAGTAAAAAACTTATCATTATTAAAAGATGACAAAGATTATGTGGTCATTATGATAGGTAAATCCACCTTCATTAAACAAAATGAAAGGAGTTTAAAATTGCAAATAAAATTGTGACAAATAAATAATAAGAATTACAAGAAATTCAAGTGCTCACCTTAGAACAGTTTCGTAAATATACAAAATTATGGCATGGACAATTGGTCCTATGATAGAAATATACCCTCTGTAGTGGGAAATTGGAATGAGACCTTATGAGAATATGTGTATATGAACTATCCATTAGCTACAACCTGTGTGCCATTATTTCTACTTGAGTTGCAAACTTTCACCAAAAGTTTAAATTACATTGAGGACTAATTTATGGCAACAGAAATGCTTTATCTCCTTTTTTTTAAGTTGATTTAAAATGTTTAATACAACAATGACCTTATTCTGTAACCTGAAACACTGTTTGTAAACTAATATGGCAACAATTTTAAACTCTTATGAGACAAATTGAGACATGATATCATTCCAATTTCCATTTGAAGTCTAAGACATAACAGGAGAAATAGTTCATTATAAGATGCAATAGTTTTTTTTAGTTATTTAATATGATTTATCCATTTTTAAAGCTTAGTTTTTCTGAATCTTTAATTTATAAATTAAAAGCTGTTAAAACATAAACGTTTTTCTAACCTTTGAAGAAGGAAATTTGGCCATTAATCCCCTTAATTAGTACTGTATCTGAAAGAAATAATTTACAAAATGAAACGCCAATACTTGCCTGACATTGCATCAATAGAATTGCCACTTCCAAAAATGGAGGAATGTGCCATCATTCTTATGACTTCCAATGAAAAACATTCATATAGGGAAGTGTAAGATTTTATGAATCAAGAGTCTCTGTCTCATAACTACAGGAAACATTGTTCTTTAGTTTTCCCATGTAGGTGATCCTCATTACTGCAGAGCAAAGTTTAGTTTATGGAATGCCAAGAAGCAATGATGAATGCAAATTTGTAAATATCTTTTATTCATATTGAGACATTTTTTTTATTTACAAATGAAGAAAGAAATAGATATGAACAATTTTAGACTAACTTCTACTTTAACCATGAATGAAAGAATGAATGAAGTTGTACATCTTCAGAAACCTTTCTTGAAGTGTTATTGACACTATCTCCAACAATGGGGTGTAGTAGAATGGAGTATGTGCTCATATTTGCACTCTACTCTTTTATTCATTAAACTAATTCTTCATAAACTACTAACAACTACACTTCACCAAGTAAAAATTGAGTTTCATCCAAAATTATGAAATGAGAATGTGAAAAATGAATTTTAAAGTATAAAAAATGCAAAGTCTCTTAAATATTATTTCATGTTTGTGTAATTGTTTATCATGAAGTGGACCATCAAAAGCATTCATCAACACCTAACTAACTAAACACAACTTCACTTAAGGTATTGTCTAGACAACAGACATTTCTTAAATATTAGGAAAACAGATTCACATCAGATACATTTTCTCAAATTTTACTAACTACTTAATGGCAAATGTTATCAAGGAACACAGGATATCCTGTGTAGCCACATATTTTTCTCTATTTCACACTTATACTTGTAGATTTAGTTAAACTGGAAAAAAATGAAATTCTAGTTTTACTTTGAAAGAAGAGATTTTTTTCTGGCATGTCTCTCAATGAGTTTACTTGCCTCTTATATTTTCTTGGATTTTTTTGTATTATTGGCAGCTTTCAACATGTTCTTCGATGTGTTAAGAGACAATTATGGTGATTTTGCACTCTTAACTTCATGCAATAGGGCTTTAGACCCTACATTTCTTCCTTATCTTTGGTTGCAATGTTTAATATGGAATTTTCTTCATTGATGAAAGTGAGCGCAGTCCCATGTAGTCGGCATAGGTGGACCAATAGGTTATGTTGAAAATTATGAAGACCACTGGGAATATGATGCGGCAGACTACATCTATTCTCTGTCCAGCAGTTGGCCAACCCATCAGCCACTTCTTCAACAGATTTGGTGGAGGTCCACTCTTGGCCTCTCCTCCCTCTCCACCATCAGCACTCTGAAAAGAGGCAGGGGAATGGATGACATGAGAATGAAATCAGTGAAAGGAAACACTTCATTTTCTTTCTGAAAATATCAATCACATATGTAAATGACATTCTGCAATTTTTAGCTTTAATAATAGGATGAATGATTTTTATGGACAAATTTAATACAACAAATAAGATAAATAAATTCACTTATGGACATGATGATTATAAAAATTTTTTGGAGATTGGTGATTTTCTGAAAAAGACTCGTACACATAACTACACCTATGCTGATACACATATATCTTGCAAAGAAATATGTTTGCCTTTAGTTATCTGATATTTAGACTCACCATCAAAATACAAAAAGGAACCTTATGTCTCACTGTAAATGCTGGTCATACTACATCATGTAAATTACTATCCCATAAATTCAGTCTTTTACAGGTTCCATGGATTTATATTTGTGCCGGTAGCAAAAACTTTGTCAAATGTATCCATCTATGGGATATATTCTATTGTCCATACATGAGAATTAGCATACAGTCCTAATTTTCTACAATAAAATAAATGATGACCTTAAATATAACATGGTTTTTTTGCATTGTAAAAGGAAATTAAGAACTTTTCTTCAGACTTATTTTTATCATTCAATTATGTTGAATTGTTGAATTATGTTGAACTTTCTTGAACCAAAGAAATATGTATGATCTAGTATTTGGACAAATAACTTTGAACCTAAACATGCTATGCTTACATTTCGGAGTACCTAATGAATAGCCTAATAGCTACACATTTGACATGTAGTTTAACTTTTGCTGCAATTTACAGGATCATCCCAGGTTAACATTTCTTATTCAGATGATTTGTGATTTATAATGTGTGAACTTAATGCAGGTGATATATTTATGTGAACTTGAATTTTCATGAGAAACCAACTCCAGGTTCTCATGATTGTTTGCATACTGCTTTCCTCAAAATCCACTTTTATACTAAGGTGACCACTAACTATTGTAGCACACTAGAAATCAGTTGAAATGAATACTGAAACTAAATATAAAAAATGATCGTATCAGAATTGATTGAAGGGTAATTTACCAGATAAGTAAAGTTTTTGATGAACTTCAAGTTAGATTTTCCCCACAACATCTTAACTTCATACCTCTTCAAATCTGTATACTTCCCACCATCTATCATTCTATCCAAAAATCCATATTCTCTTTCTACCACTACCTCACCTACCAAACATTCTTTTTTCCATCACAGCCTTCAACATCTTGTTTCCTCTGAGTACTCCTTCAATCTACCTTTCCTGCCTTCCTTGGGCTTCATGCAGCAATTACCTCTCCTATCTTACCATTTTGAGCACTCCTTCTTTATGACAACAATGAAATATGTATGTTTAGCTTGGATTTATTTCCACAGAATTATTCAGCATGACTGGTTTCGATGGATTACCATCATCATCTGGTAATCCGTCAAAACCAGTTGTGCTGAATAATTCTGTGGAAAAATATATTAGTTAAACATACATATTTTATTATTTCCATTATGGAATTCCACCAAGTGACTCCTCAGTGAATTTTACTCCTTCATTAGTTTTCTTCTCCATCCTTCGCCAGCCCACATCTCAAAAGTCTTTAATCTCCAGTCATCATACTTCCTCATGGACCAGGTTTCTGATCCATACAATGCTATGCTTCTTATGAGACTTTTCACTAATCTTTTCACCAATCTTCTTTCTTTAAGATCTGCTTAATCAACTCCTTCCTTTTCCAAAAGGCCTCTTTTGCTAATCCAATTATATCAGAATATCGAATTGTTCACCAACTAAGAATTAACACATTTCCTTATAACCAGAAAAATATTTTACATTCAAGAAAGTGAATGTGAAGAGAGGAGAGAAGCTGATTGAAAACAATGAGTGGAATAATATCCAGTGGAATATGACATTGAAATACGTACTGTTGGGGAGCGTCCAGCACCATCGGCATTGGCAGCATTGCGATGACGCTCACGTCGCCAGCGATCAATCACAGCAACAATGATCACCTCCAGGAGGACCAGGGCAACGAAAGTCTGACACCATGTCGTCCAACTGTCAATGGCACGGGCATCGCCGGAGGATGGTGGTGCATAAGTGGATACGCGAGCTGCCTCGATGATCGTGGCAAGCAGGCAGAGCAGGGCGATCAGACAACGTCCCACCACGCCCAGAACCGGAGCCCCCTCCTCCCCATAGAAGTCCAGCCAGAATGGTGCCCAAGAAGCGGCGACGAGGAGACCGAGGGGCAAGTACAAATGGAGGATGTAATTGTGGACCTGTCTCTTGAATAGGAATTCGGTCCTCAGGCAGCTGTACTCTCCTGCAATGCAAAATAAATCATGCCAATACATCTGCTCCATGACAACTAAGCCACGACAAGCAAACAAAATTTGGTGGAGTCAGAGAACAAATTTCAATCACTTTCTTATCAAGGGAGAACTGGGCATTTATCAGTGAAGGAAAACAATTATTCATAAGTGATTATTTTACCTGTGCTTGTCTTAGAGTTGCAGTAATCAATGCCAAAACCTTGCATGACAAAAGGACTCATGTCCAGGTCAACAACAGACTGAACTGGGTCTTCATCCTTCCACAAGAATATGAGGTCATTTGTGGTGTAGGCATCTAGGAACAAAACATGCAGCTATATTCCCTTTCCCAAACACACATATTCTGTACATTTTTTAAATCATATATAAAAAATTCCATTTGGTTATTTTATTTTACAATATTAGCATAGAGTCAAAACATTTTCTTTCAGAATATAACGCTTGTCAAGATTGCTACTGATCTGATGGACTGTCATTCTGAAATTAGTTTCTTTTCAAATAATACAATGATAAATCAACTTCATTTTCATTTCAGTGCAGGCTACTTACAGCTAGCCATCCTGATGAAGCAAGATTGCTTGTCCATGGGGAAGTTTTTCAGATCCATTGGGCAGGAAAGTTTCAAGGAAATTCTTTGGAATGGAATACCAAATTTTGTCAACACTTAAAAATTAAATCATTAACTTCAAGCCTTATTATGCCAAGAATTATTCACTATTACATTTTTTAAAAATCATATACCTTGTGCTGTATAGTACATCGCCCTCAGGTGAGATTCTGACTAGAGAGTTGCGATGAAGGAGTTCGTGGACATGTCCTTCCTTTTCATTTGAGAAGAACAAGTCAGGTGACCAAATGTCCTCATCACTTGTCAAGAGAATATATTTCAGATCATCTGCAAATAAGGAGATGCAATGGCAGTAAGTTTCTTTCAGTTATTTGAATCATATTCCAAGCAAGTATAGAAATTGTTACTGAATATATGAGTACTGTTCAGGGTTCACTCATTGGGAAAAAAAGCATCTTAATTTGAATTGAATGATTAACATATAACTTTTTACTCTATTTAAAAACTAACTTTGAGGCAACATCAAAGTATTAACTCAATAAAATGCCACAAAACCTAAAAATTTAGTTCAATATCCCTGAACAAATTTTAGAGCACTGTAGATGTAAACATTTCCAGAGTGCTTTGAAATAAATACCACTTTAGCCCATTTTGAATATTTTCATTGATAATCATCACAGTGACATTCAAATTTTCAAGAAGAAATAACTGTTTTGAAAACACACACAGGATACTTGTATGGAGCATGAGAGAGAAACAAGCATATTTAACACTGGTTAGGAATAAAAAGGCTAATTTTCTTTTACTTTTATTTGGGGTTATATCAGTTCACCATTTTTTAGTAAGTTATCTCACTCACCATGTGGACTGAATTTCAACCTCTTGTCATTCCAATTCTGCCTCAATGTCATGGAAACTGCATATTCCTGAAATATAAACATATATTAGTGTTTAACCCAATTTAAATTTTCATGTTAGCCTTCGCTTATTATTGTTTAAATTCAGTACATGGTTATTAATCCTTCTGTATGATTCTGTGCCTGTATTATGTGGCTCTGATATAAAGATACCATGATGTAAAATAATATCAGTAAGGCTGGTCAGGTTAGCCTGGTGGTTAGCACACTCTCGGGCTATCCCAATAGTCATGGTTTTCAGTCCCACCTCTGATTTGGATATTGTGTTGATCCAAGGTTTTCTTATTGACAAAATAATCATTAGAACCAACTTGTATATGAGGTTAGTTTTCTTATGATAGCATTATAATATACTATAATGTGTGAAACTGATATGTTAACAGGTAAGAGGGATATGTTTCTTCAGTTTTTCCACTTGTGAAGAGCTTCCATATATTTCTGGTATACCGAGAACCACTCAAAAGGTGCGAGAGCTAAGAGGCAACATTGTATTTGGATCCAGGATGCCAGTAGCTGGATGGGCTCTACTATCATAAACCCAATGGTTGCAATAATTTCAAAGGGAATTTTAGTGATTGAAGATGTCAACTTTTTGTGGTAGTATAATTACTTGTAATGTGTGAAATTACTGTTATATTAAAGTAATATAAAAACATTCCTGTTGTTTTATTTCTTTTATAAACTCTTATATTAAGAGAGTGAATAAGATATCAAAAAGGTGCAGTGATTTAAAAGAACTCTAAAAACTCTTTCAATCAACATCAGTATTACAAAAAGAATAACCAATGTTCATTCTAACTGATCACCATACCAATATGTGGATATAAACAATATTATAAATATACTGTTTATAACAAATAATTTTAGGTTTACCTCATCACATTTAAGTTAAGCTGTTATTTTACCTATGTTAACACATTTCATAAATCTCTCTCTTGCATTTGTGTTGCAAACACCATTAAATTTGAAATATATAGAAACAACCAGTTTCATAAAATGTAAACAATCTTTGATCACCAATAATTTCTTGGTTTGAACATAGTTTGCCTTTTCAGTGATGCAAATTCTCTGTGATCAATGATCAAATTGTTATATTAGCAGTAATAATCAATAAACATCCAGGCATAAGTATGGGAATGGGTGATCAATTAACTATTATTCAAAATCAAGTGATCAGCGATAGTTTCAGGATTAACTCTGTAAAATTCTTTCATCTTGAATAAAAAATTTAAAAAATACACTGCAATTCCACAAATATATTTTATTCTTAAACTCACGACCCGGGTTTCACCACAGCGTGGCATCATCAGGTGCAAATACAAATTGAACATGGTTTATTTACAGTTTGCAAGGGGGGGCGGAAAGCGGGCAGGTGTGTAACATCTGGGCTATTGTCGTGGTGTTGAGTGCTGGCCAATTATTTCATTGTTATTAATATGGAGTGGAATTTTGGCTAATTGATTGTTGGAAAGTAATTGATTGGTGTTTGTATAAGGGGAAGATTGGGGATTGTTGAAAAGTAGTAGTGGAGACACGAGGAAATAAAGACGTAAATTTTGAAATGTGCTGCGTTATTGGTTTAATCCCGATGAGGTTGCCCACTTGGAATGATCCACTCTTTTCAAAACCCCCTCAGCCTCCCATTTTATCAAGTTCATTCCTCACCCTC
>WURS02000011.1:6895959-6910726 GCA_011762765.2 Rhinocypha anisoptera | reverse complement strand
TTCCCTTGTGTTCGTCTTTATATGTTTTCCTATCCTCTTTCCAAATTCCTATCCCATTTTATATATATATATATATATATATATATATATAAGTATATATCTTTTTCTCTCTATCTCTCTCTTGCGGAAGTTTAGCTGAGAGTTTCTCGTATTAGATCCCACGGGGGGTTGAGGGGGAGGGGTGGGGTGTGTGCTCCTTCACCCTTGGGTCAAAGGAGTCGACTCGATGACTCCTTCCAAGTCTTCATTCTCTCTCTTTTCCTCCTCGCCCCTCGCCATTGTTATCTCTTCCGGCGCTCATTCTCCCGCGCCCTCTTCGCGTCTAGCAGGGCGCGGGCAGAACCCTTCCTCCCCTTCCTTCGCGATTTCCATTGTCATTCTCAGGGATGGTGCGTGTGAAAGGTGGGATGGGGGCGTGGGGCAAGTGATATTGGGAGTGGGGAGGGAAGGGGAGGTTGGATGGGCAGGTCGTCGCCTTTCGTTCGTCTTTGTGACCCGCCTCGTAGTGGTCGACTCCATATCCCCTCTCCTCCCTCCACACGCCACCTCCACCCTCCTCTATCCACCTCCCTCGCTCGGAGTTAGTGCGGCCTTTTGTTTCGTCTAGGGAGCGGATGGAGATTCGTTGTATATAAATCGATGTGATGTTGGTCCCGGTCTCAAACTCCGGATCCCTGCGACGAGGATGCGACCCCCTTGTCTCCTCAGTTCTCGTAAAACGTACATCGATGCATCCCCGGTATTCGTAGAGTACGTTTGCCTTTGCATTCTATGTGCCTGACGGGTAAAAAAATTTTTGGTAATATAATCACGCGCAATATCAGTCAACATAATGGTTTTTATCTACTCTCCGATAAATTGAACAAATGTGTACACAGCAACTATACATCTATTTATCATGCGCTTTCGTGTAAATGAATGGCTATATTAGCAAGGACGGACGTCTACTTCTTTCCAGGGACAGGAGAAAATTCTTTCTTTCTGGTTCCCTGTTGCAAGAGTATGCGTAGGGATTATGGAGTTATGTTGGGTTGTACCGTAGACTAAAGAATATTAGTCGAGCAATAGACTAGTATTCTTTAGTCATGGTTGTACCATGCGAACCACTAAAAAACACACGCCACTTCCCTTTTTCCGTGACTGATAACTGTTATTTTTTCAAATTACTTTCATATGTATGATGTTTAATACTTATATATATGTACGTATATATATTAGAAAATACGCCATAGGCGATAAATATAATATGGGATAGGAATTGGTATCCCTATCCCGGATCCCTATCCTGTTTACCAATTCCTATCCCATATTATATATATATAAGTATATATATATATATATATAAACGTAGGGGCATAACATATTATTTAAATAATCAATTAATTTTAGATGAATGCCATTATCCCTTTCATGCTAGTTCTTGGCAATGGCAACTTTACGCTATCATAATTTACGATTGGTAAATCATGCTGGCCTTTCATATGTTGTACTTAATTTCTACAGTTCCTCCAGTGGGCAGTTTCGGATGAAATACTGCGTCTGATAATATATCTGTTTGGGTTACTTATGTGTTTGTGTATGATTCCAACGAAACATCTCTTCTCTCGCTCTTAAAAGGATCTCATCATCTTTCACTCAGTAATCAGCTGAATATTCTGTGACATAGTAAATTCGATTTAAAGGATTTTCATGAGCGTTCCTCCCTATCTGGGTCTAAGCTTTTTTTCTTTCGCACTATGGAAATATATCGTTTGGATTATTCTGTTTTTTTCTCTCATTTTCTTCTATCCTTGTCGAGTTCGGAATAGGAAATCCACTGAGTTGGAATATCTCACCCGAGTGCACAAGGGGCTATGGATATGGGATTAAAGGATTTTATTTTTGGCCAATTTTTCGACCGATCCTGCCCTTCCACCGGCGGTGGATGCAGCAGGTCATGGAGGTTGCAAATAACGCCCAAGGATCTCCAAGAAAAAAATATATTGTGTAGCCTAGTAGCACTCTGGGCGTCTGTTGCGGAACTTTTGAATATAATGATGGTCCTGCTTCCGTACCTCACGTATTTCGGTCGGAGAATCTATGGACTGCTATTTGCAGTAGGAATTCGCGAACGATGGAAGCCATTTCGCTCCACCATTATAGACGGAAAAGGTTCCGTAATTGACCTACAAACTTTCCTCTCGCCGTACAACTACGGGGAATATCGACTCTTCCCTTCTTCTAATGGTGTACACTTTATGTGAATCACGTTTTAGTTATCCATTCCAAATATTGAGCTTCGAGCGCAGGAGTAGGCATCTGGGGGAAACCACATGGTCCTCAGGAGATCATGGAAGCTCTTGTGTTCCCCAGGTGTGTCTTCCGATCCAATCTCTCCCGGGGACTCCTCCAATCGACCCGACTCCATATCTTCGCCTCTGCTTCCACCACGAAGTTGAGGTACCGGAGAAGACGGAGATCCCATGGGGCTGGGAGGGGGGTGGGGGAGGAGAGAACCCCAGGAGGAGTTCACTCTTCAGGAAATGCCTTCCCAAGAGAAATACGAGGAATGCCACTCAACTTCCTTTTCCCTTCGTCTGAACGGCGAGTATTTTGGCGCTTGTTGTTGCTGACCTATTTTCGGTCGGATTTCACCAAATTTCCATAGATCCAACTAATGGAAAATCTTTTTTCTTTGCCTCGATTAAAATTTAAACCATTGGCGGTTGGTTTTCGAAATCATCAGTACTCGTAAAAATCATCGGAAATAATAACTATATTGATGAGCGCCTCCTCACCTCGCTGCCATGACGGTCTCGAGGAACCGTCTACGGTTTCACAACGATGCGAGAGATTGGAAGCATTCGTTCAATCGTTCTGGTCCACAAATTTTCGCCCTGGCTGATTCTTGTTTTTTAGGCACATCCCTTGGGAAGGGACTGAACTCTAATGAATTTCTCGTGAAAGGAGAGAATAGCAGTCGTCGCACGCCGGTGCGAAAATCTTATTTCCAAATGATTAAAAGGCACAGGGGTATTAGTGGGAGCACTTAGTTTCTACCAATTCTGAGTTAGGGGAAGTCAAGATTCCCTCATTAGTGAATGGCGCGACCAGAGATTAGGCGGTTTTTGAGGACAACCAATAACAATTTGCAGTCACAGGCCGACCGGTATCATGAAATTCCTAGCGTTACTTACATCAGGATGTTGGAGTTTTTAAATGCCGAAACTAAAAGCTAAGACTCACTATTCCTTAAAATATTTCTTAAATTGGAAACCACGTAGGACGACAGCGACATGATAAAATATGACTCCCCCAAATGTCTATATCTCCTATCAGCCAACTTTCTGATTATGTAAGTCTGGCAAGAAATTGTTTCCTAGTGAAACTTTTGGAATTCCCTCCTGATTAGCGAAAGATGATAATGTCTTTTCCATGTATGCGTCATTAAATTCGAACACGGATTCGTTCCAAGACAACTTTATCAGACGATTTTATTCTGTCGGTTTAAGGGCACCATGGACATGAATTGAAACCCATGTGGGAAAACTCAGTTTTGTTGCTCCATCGCAAAGTCCGATGATCTTTGTAAGCTTCGTATTTTCGAATAAAAGTTTACGCCGTACAACAATTGTATTACTTTATTACCAGTGTTAGATCCTATTGATTTCCAACCTTTTTTATGCTCCGCACCCATATAAAAATGTTTAATATGTTCCCTCACCTTTTAACTTTAAAGAACGCACCCCTCAAAAATTTAAGAAAAAGACGGCGCCACAAAGTAAGAATAGGGGTTTTATGCAGATTTTTAGTTGTTCCCGTACAATTAAACCAAACTGCTTATAATAATCACTCCATTTCCTTTTTTATTTGACAAAATTAAGATTTAATTAATACGAGAATTATAACGTGAAAAACACGAATAAAATTGATCAGAAGAAAAATAATAAGTGAAATAGCGTTAAGTGTAAGCACAATTTGAAAGATACACTAGAGAAATGAGCACTGAACGAACACAGAATCAGCACAGAATGCACTGAGCTTCAACTGGCAATGTATTTGCTACCGTAGCATCACCCATGGATTTACATCCTGAATGAAAAACATTGAAATGTTATCTCGTACATTCCCGCTTGGGAACCTTTCCATAGCTCATCCTAGTCTAGTGCTCTTGCAATATACATTGCTTTTTCTTTCACACATTACCTCTCTTAAAACGACTGGAAAATGCTTCAACGAGAGCACTGACAGAGTGAGCTAGTGCAATGACCTGACAAAAGGACGAAACTCGTTTGTCCCGCGGCTGTTACTTCTTCTTTCCGACCCCTTCCCACGGTGTTTTCACGACCAGTTTTCCCTCCCCTCTCACTCATCTCTTCGTTAAGGAATTACGATATTAGTGGCGAGAGAGTCTGACAGAGAAAAAAATACAGACAGCCTGGCCTCGGACTTGTTTCGAAGGCATGCCTTCTTCACCCTCGGAGACCCTTGGTGCTTCCCAGTGCACCCAGTTGTATTTCGTCTCAGGATTACATCGAAAGATAAATTTCCTGATCCGGGTTCAGATGATGACGTCGAAAAACATGGGACTCCTTTGGAATTAGCAAATGGTTTATTATTTTTCATTAATTATGAGTAAATTTCATGAGTCTGATACGATATGATTCAATCATATGAAAACAGGATCCCTTGCCCGAGGTGAAACTCGAATTCGCGACCTTAGGTGTTTCCCTTGAGGGTGTGCACCTCCCTCCCCCAATGACAACCCTAATTTTCCTGCCTTCGTGACTAGGAAATATGAGGGAAAATGCCTAGGACCGACTTTTGGCATGTTGCAAGCAAAATTTTGAGTTTCTTGATTTCGATTTAGATTTATTCCGATGTTGAATTGTCGACATTTCCAAACAATTGGAATCGAGCCTTTTTTTCGGGTTACCTAATCACCTGGAAGATTGGTTGCTCTGCAACAGAGAATGTCTGTTCTAATTTCCAACGCTACTTCCCTAATTATACTCGCCCTCGTTATTTTTATCGTGTTTAAAAAAATAAAAATAGCACAAATCGTTTTGACACAGGTTAGCTATCCTATCAGTAGGTTCTAGTAGGTTTTTCGCACCCACTTATTTTTTTGGATGTTTTCTTGCAGTGGGTTTTGTTTGTCATGGATAGCAAAACCATTTATTCTCACTTTTCATCCACACATTTGTACATCCTTTTTTACATTTCTCTTTTCATTTTACATTTTAACATTACAATTTAACATTTCTCGTACCTATGTCCAAGTAATAGTTGTATTTTTCTTCAATAGGGTGCGTCGGACATTTTAGGGTGCGTCGTCGTCTGGTCATTTTTTCCACTCATCAAGTTGTACATTTGAAAAACGCCTCCATTTCAAACAAATTATCACGGCAGGCTAATTACGCGACGCGTTTGAAACTTGCGGAGTACGTTTTATTCCGTCCCAAGGTCACTGACTCCTCCCCTTCCCCCTCCATCTATCCATCCTCCCACCTACTCCAACTGCTCTTTGCAATATTGTTCGTACCCTTGAAGTCAAGTCTCGTTACTTAATACCCACTCGTTTTACACCTGCTTTCACAGGGGTGTGCCTTGTCCTGTTAAGTAACCCCCCCTTTCGCGAAATTCTCTTCACCAAGGATTTTCGGTCGAGGAGAATCAATTAATCCGCCCCGTGTTCCTTCTTCATTCTGCAAAGCGTTTCTCTTAAAGTTGATCGGGTGAGGCGGCGACATCCCTTGTGTCAAAAACAAGAAATATCAAGACGAAACTGTCTGTCACACGTCATAAACAGAAATGAGATTGAAGAAGAAAAAGGGTCCCCTATACTCCAACATGTAAAAAAAAGTTGAGTTGCTTAAAACGTTAAAAAGAGACTCGTTGGTGACGGGCTGCGGGGGGGACGACTTCTCTAATAATCATCCCAATGCCGCGGGAAGCCAGACGGACGATTTTCTGAAAATTATTAAATAACGAGCTCGGGTCAGTGGGGGATCATTCGTGACGTTAATTTATAAGGTCTGTGTGTGGGGGGATGGGTGATGATGTGTTTCCCTCGGCCGCGACGGAGTGTTGCAATAGGGAGCGCTGGAGTTGGAGACGGGGAGGAAAAAAAAAGAATATCTATCGTGTCGTTGTTGCTAATCGGCTGCTGGGTACGTTGACAACGTAATTATTTGATATAACGCTCTTCTTTTTCTTCTTTCTCTTTTTTCTTCCACCTTTACCATTTCCTCATCTTGAAATCGTTTTTCTCTGATAACTAGCGCTGTTTAAGCTCCTCCCGCCTCGCGGGCTACTAAAAAAGAAACGGTATTGTGACCTTCAAGAGATTCAATAAATCTACAGTTCAAAAAAGAAACCATTAATGAGACTTAAGCACTTAAGCAAAGGAATCGATCAACTTTTTTAATTTATAAAATGCGAGAATGATGTGATAATGAAACCCGTTCAATGTTCCTGTACATATATACACGAATTTGACGCATAATTACATTGTATTATATTTATTAGTAATAATTATTAACATCTACGGAAATATATATTTTTAAATACTACACGGGAAAAGTAACGTCTGGACTTTAAAGCAGTCTCAGGATGACCGAGTATTCACGAAATCCAAAGGTAACAGTGATGATATTTAAATAGATAGCGCACACAGCACCCCTATCTAGCGATCTACACCACGGTTATGCGTGTTGTGTATCTATTCGCTCGGAAAAGTAATTAATTGATCGTTAGAAAATTTAGTGATGATATAAGTGCAACAAATGCCTGACTAAAAGGCATTTCAAACATGCTGTCGCGGAAAACTTTTTTCTTTCTGACCACTTTGGACGAGGTAATAGTACAGTATTCTTGATTATAGAATCTCAATGGAAGTCTTCAATTGATAAACCGAAATCAACAGTAAAATTTGTGTTCCTAGATGTTTTTGTTTTTAATAAGTAGAAATAAGTATTTTGGAATAGACATTTGAGCTATAAGGGTAAATGGTATTTTCATAATGTGCAGATGGACACAGCACATGAAATCGGAATTCTTTTATTATTGTATCTTTGTTTTTATAAATATGGTGATAAACGTATTTGATTTTCAGTTAGAAAAAAATTGTGTATTACAAAAATGGAAATATTAATAAATCTTCACCATGCAGTTTGTGACGTGTGACTAGATATGTTATAGATAGTTCTAACTTAACTAATTATAATATGTTCTAGAAACAAATTTGTGCAATGCATGACTTTTTAGTTAGAAAAATGTTGTAAATAGTCAATTGAGTTAGTTATATTTTTTCTGGAATTGCTCCTTATTTGTTTTATTTTTGTTTAAAAACGATTGTTTAAATAACTAAATATTCCAATTTTTCACGTTTTTTTATTTCCAGTTTCAACTCCTAAATATATGAATTATTGACTTTCATTTATGGAAAGAATTTTATTTTTCCCCTTTATAAACATAGGGTTATAATAATACGTTACTTTTATAACTCTATGTTGATAAGGGCTAATTTTTCCTTCAAACAGCTGTATTATAACGTATCTAGCGTGTAATCGCGGAAGCCGTGAGGTAAGTCAGTTTGAACTCGCGCTACAATGAAGGAATTGACCAATGAACGCAGGCCTAGGTGGTGTGATTCATGGAGGCAGTTTGGGTTGGTGTATTTGTTTTGAATCATTTGAATTTCATCTCGCCATTTTGTGTTTTTGTAAAGGAGTATTTTTCTAAAGTATATAAGGAATTAACCCCTGATGTAAGGTGAGTTCAAAGTGCGAGATATTAAAGCTATATTAATTTTTCTGCCTCTGGTCAATTCACGGCGTCGCTCACTGACTTCAGCCAATGCGCAAGATCGGACCTCGGAGCGGGTGGGGACTCACGAGCCCCACTCTTGCTTGAGGGGAGCGCCGATATAAGCGAGCGACGGTGGCCATGCTGTCACATTCTAGTTTTCCAACTCGTTCTGTTAGGCTGTGAGTGGTGTGCTGTGGCTGTGAAAGTGGGGCAGAACTGGAATGCTCTCAAGTGATTTCACCATGTTCAGTGACAGTATTACTTCCACAATGGATAGCAATAGGTAAGCTGTGTTTAACACTCATCTACCACTGTTGGATTATTCTAATTTGCGGCCATTGACGTTTTAAGCTAGCATACTTCAGTGTGCAATGAATTCCAGCGGTTTAACATTGCAGCATTTAGGAATTGTTTTAAGTTTTTCGGTTGTGAGGTTAATGTTTGCATTTTATAAAAATTTTACTCTTGTTGCTTATTCTTCGAATTAGTTTAGCACGGAAGTGTAGGCACCTTTTATTAATTTGAAATATCTTTTTTTTAATGGTATGAGTTCCATTGGAATCGATTGCGTTAGTCTGTTGGGTGTAACCAAGCTTATTTCCGGGAATTGCATGGTTCACGACACACTTTCCTTAATACCGACATAGCATGTAGTAAAATCAGCTCTGTAGAATCACTATTTTTGGAAGTAGCCTCTTAAGAAAGTCTACATATTTTTCCTACTTGGCGAGAAAATTGAATTATTCGTGTCCGTGCGTTGGTGGAAGCAATAAAACATGGTCATTGGTAGTTAATAAAATATACAATATAATATCTCCACATCGCTGTGTGCTAATTATGCTCTCATTGTATATTTAGACATGTTAGTAATAATCACGGCAATTCTTGTTAGTGTTATCAGGGAATTATGACACGTTCACTCGAAATTATAGACGTGCCCATATTCTATTGGTTTTCCATTGCACAGTTGATATATGCCCTTTGGCCATTTCATTTAAAATTTTAATTAATTTAATGTACATTAAAAATTTATAATAAGCAGTGTTAGGGAGTGGTTAATTGATATTATATTTGAAAATTAATGTCTATTTTTATTTTCAGCAGGAACTGTATCCGTGGAATTTCACGGCGGGACGATGAATTCTCAAACCAAAGCATTCTCAACACGATGAAGTGCTTCGTCCGCGCCGTCAACGATATGGACGAAACCATTCTCGTCCCGTGTCGTCTCATGGACATGAAGCTATCCGATGGCGGCAGCGAACCGCCCCTCAAAAACAACACCAGCTCTCGCCACCGTTTCCGTCGCCAAACTTTCGCCGAAGACCTTGCAGGAAGTGACCTATACAGCATTTACACAATGGTGAACGCAGTTCGCGAAGAACTTTTGTGGGGTTCCGACTTGAGCGAGGTTGCCGAGGAAGAAGAGGGGAGTGGCGGGGGTCGCGCACCTCCTGCAACTCCCAAGGGCCACGTCCGACGCCCTTCCAGCACTTCCGTGGCATCCTGCGGCAGTGCGTCGTCAACTGTTTCCTCTTCGGACACCGACTCCGAGACGGGAAATGAAGATTCTGGTGTGGAAGGGACTGGAGTGGAGGAGGAAGAATGTGAAGCCCGGCATCGGCGAATGGCGGATTCCTTCCGGAGGCACCTCCGCGGACTGCGCCACTGCTTAGAGCAAATGACGGACGCCGCAACGTACCTGACGACCCGCTATCAGAATGATATTGGTGGGGCGGTATGAGAAAAGCCATCGAGATCCTCGGCACCCGAGAAAAGGTGCTGGGAGGACGTTGGAAACTGGAATGTATCGGGATGTGGGGTGGGGGGTTGGTCTAGGGGAGGCACCCCCATCGCCGGAATGGGTTGTGACAATGGTCAGTGTCTTGGGAAGACGGGAGGAGTTCGGGCGTCTATCGCTAATATTTAATATGGCGCCGAAAATTGAGTGTAATCTTTATTATTTCCTTAATGGGTGCTATCCGCCATCCACCCGGTGAATCTTCGTGCTAGGTTCTGGGCATGGACGCACAAAACTTTCATACTGTGAATATATGAGCAGAAATCTGAATGTTAACATTTGTATATGTAAGTGGGATCATCGTTGGAATCCTTCGTCCACATCGTGCGGCTAGCTATTCAAAATGCATGGTGTACACTTACAGATAGTCAGTCATCTGTTCATTAAGTTGGTGCGGATCAGTGAATCAGTGACCTATGTATTTGCCCAAGAGGATGAGAGGAAACATCGTCTTTCTTAACTAATGTTCTCTCTCAGGTATGCCTGAAGTTGAATTTACGCAAATTGGCACATTTACATTTGGAAAAAATAGTATCGTTGAACCCTTTGTATCTTGTTGGTTTTGAAATTGTGGACTAAGTTATTATATGAAAAATTGAATATTTAATTGATTGTACCATTCGGAAGTAAAGGTATTTAATTTTCATAAGATGATGAAAATTTTTTTGAATCAAGGCTAAAAATTAATTTTATCATTGGCTATTTCTCTAATAGAAAAAATAGCATTGGATTGCCATCCACTTTGCTTATTTGACCGTGGCAGTTGAATTCAACTAGCTTAACGGGGGCAATCTCTCTTTCTGAGCGATCCAGTGATGCTCATACTGTAAAAATATCGAAGCCAAGGGCCTGTTGAAAATTAGGTCAATTAATGGACCAAAGTTTTTATTTTTATGGGAGTGACCTGGTATTGAAAGAAAGATTTTATGGAAACGAATTTTTTGTTAATGCCTACTCCTAATATTTCAACTATTTTATTTTCAAGCTTTGGGAGTAGTCACCATTCTTTAAAAAAACTGTTCTGTAAATATTTTGTGTAGTTGATTTACCATTGTTAATTATTTGTATATTGGCTGCACATTTTTCAAAGATTTATTTGTGTAATAAACTTCAAAATATTTAACTAAATTTGACGTTTTTCTCATTTCATATGGAAAGCATCCAAAAGCTTCAGGTGTTGAATTACCTGTATTGAAGTGTTAATTAGCATATAATATGTTTCAACCGATAGCTCATTTCGCAATGAAACATTTAATAACATAGGTAATTGTGTTCTGTACACTGTTGTTTTGTTAAGAGAATGTAAATACCATTAATTTTTTTCATCTTCTGCTTGAATTTGATTGTTTAAGCAGTAGCTAGCCACTCATTTAGTGGTGATAGGTTCTTGGAGGTTTTTCGGGATGGATGGGAAGTGTAATTCCTGATAATTTGCAATGAAATATGGTCAAATGTTATTAGACTCATTATATAAAATACTAATAATTGACAATGGATTTTCATTCATGCGTCATTGGGCATTAATAGTCTTGAATGGCTTTCCAACCTTGTTCTTGAATTCATGCTTCAGAATTAAATGAATGAAGTATAAATGATGCTGATTTTTGGCCATATCCTAAAACATTAATTTTTTCATAGTCATATGGAGCCCAATGCTAATCACAATTTAAATTACTCAGATTGATGTAAAGTCATAATGCTGAATGAGTTTATGAAAAGTAATCACCTGGCAGTATAGATTTGTCAACCTTATTTTTCATTGTGACAGGAACATTGGGATCAGAATGCATGAGATGCCTCTATATAGATGGTACGTCATCTAAGCTAGCTTTCTCAGAAATGTTGAATAATTTGCCAAGTTTTCACAATGATACATTTTATGATCATCTGATTTTCACCTAAGGATTGTATGTTATGATTTTCATGCCAAAATTGAGGTTTGAATCACTTTCACCTGCATTTATATAATTACTTGCTTTGGTCTCTTGAGTAGTGGTTGGCTGTTGGTAGCCATGAAGACCAACTTGTATGCATATTTCTGAGTATCTGAATTTTGAACACAGGTAAATTCTCATATTATTGAGTTTTTCGTAGTTGCTACCTGTTCACCATATCTAAAACCTTAATGCCCTTAATCTCACACCCCTGCTTTCCAAACAAATATTGGCCATCAACATGCAGGTCATCTAAGTATTTCATTTGTACTTTGATAATTTTATATCCAATGCCTTCTCTTACCAACATTAATGTTAATACTGTGAGGAAAGTGGATTGATAATGAGCATTAAACTTATTTTTCTTCCTAACCCAGCAAATATTATTCCTGTTTCCAGCCAGATCCCTAAATCATCCAGGTGAAGATCATTCTCTTTCCTTAAAGACTGTGATGGTGAAAGCAGACTAACAACCTTGGTAATCTTCATCATTGGTCATCACTCTTGTAATTAGTGTGTGAATCGTTTTTCGATTAATTTCCTCCTGGATACTCTATGAAAGACTTAAATTAGCATCAGTTATCATCATTAATAATTTTATATTATAGGGGGTTAATGTTGGTACAGCAATATCTGGTGACTATAACTGTAGGTTATGGCGAACTACAACATATGACGAGTGATTTCTCATGAATTATTTCATTGTCATAATTCAGCCGTAATGTAGGCAGCAAAAATAATCACAAAATTACAACCATGCAGGTGACATCTTCTTTTTTCAATGCTAATGAGGATGGATCTTCCTAAAGAAAATGAGCCAATAATCACACAATAATATACTGACATACATTCTGCTTATGTCATATAAAGAACTATTCCTCCTATGTTTCCACCATATCTTCAACCCTGAATAAAAGAGTCAAACTAAATTAATCTGTTATTCTACTAATTATTAAAGGTGAATGCAGTTTTTAGTGTGAGATGATCTTATTAGTGTGAAATTATGTGTACAACATAGTATTGACGAGTAAAGGAGAATATCCTGATCCTTAGGTTTCTGTTTTGGGGCTCTATTGTAGAACTATTGCTTCATATAAGCCTAAATTGTAGTTGGCAATTGTTATGCCAAGGGCTTCCAACCTCAAATACCCTTTGAAAACAAACAAATATATTTTCCAAAAAAATTTGAATACCAAGGAATTAGTTTTACAAAATACTTAATTACTTCCTTATATTCATTAAAAATGTATGTAAACTTAAGAATTATTTTTTATTACAATAAGTAGGGGTCACTAGATAATTAAGTAAAAGTAGATTGGGGCACAGAGATGAAAAAGGTTGGGAATACTAGGGAAAGTTGATAGTCATTTAGATGGGTGCCACTTTCAATTTCACTTCCTCTGATTCAGGTCATCGCAGAATAAAAAATTTATTATCGGGTTCGGAAATCATCTTACGTCAAATACTATTAGTAAAGCAATAAAAACAATCTTTCTATGAGTGTATCATCCCTCAAATGGTTTTTACAACTATCACATTTGTGATTTAGAGTACGAAAAATATTCTCTGAAAATTTGTGGGCACAACCATTGGCAAAGTCAGTGAATGCAAAATAATGCTACCTGCCATCAACCCAAGTGTTCACTTATGTTTGGTTTATAGATCAGTATTGCCAGAATAACTTAGGAGGGGAGAGAGAAAAAATGAAGTAAGACACTAATACTCCACACCTCATCAAATTCATATATATAATCACTTCGAAAAGGTTCACAATGTGAATAATATTGGTTCGAACACTAGCGGAACGTACAGAGACACAGGAGACAAAAAGAAAGAAACTCATAGTGGTGAAGAATTTTCGGTTGCACCACCACCTTCATCCGTTCAGGAGAGAATGCGATTGGAAAAAGAAACCATGCAATCAGGAAGGAAATAAAATTATGTTCGGACGTGAGATTTAGAGAATTTCAGTGCTCATTTTGTTTATTTGCGTTTTTGTACTTTCTTGAGATTGAGTTTTCAGAAAGGAATAAAAGTACCTTACATTTTCAAACAAGCATTATATATAGGCCACACAGTGAATCGTAAAATTAATTCTCTGATAATAGTTTCCGGGGGCTACGTAGGTCACACTGTAGGAATCACATAATTAATGATTCCAATTCTAGATGCTGTGTGCCTCACACATTCCTAAGAAAACTGTGAAAATTAAACGCAATTGCAGTATGCGTACTACATGTAAAGGAAGGCTTGGATCAAATCACAGTTTTATCAATACCGTGCATTACATATAGAAGCTCATTGCAGCGTCTTTCGCCTTGAGGCATCGTGATACACATTTGACTCAAAATTAGTGTGACGTCCTGCGCCCATCGCGTCCGAAGAGGCTTCGACATGACAATCAAAAATACAATGGCATAGTCAAGGGTGCCCTATCATCTCCAGCACGGACTGCGAGGGTCAAACACGCCCTCCCTCCGCTCACCCTGGGGGGGGGGGGGGCATTTGAAGCTGGCGCCAGGGGCCAACCCATACTGTCTCGTTATTCGCACCTCGTGCGGAGACGTCGAGAGCCAAAGCTAAATCCACTTGCTTCGATCGGTAGATTCGCACACAATGTCCCACTTTTTTATTCGGAGAATGAAATCATTAAAATTCTTGTTTTCATTAACTACTCGTTTCGCAGCGGATGTTCAATTGACGGGTACGCCCTCTTTCCGAATCGCCCTTCGCCTGCCTCTCTTTGTTCCCCCTCCTCGCATCATCTATAAGCATCAACAGTTTAAATGACTCCCTCTCATACACTTGGTTGCATTGCATTACCTTGTTTCTCGAAATGTCAACCACCATTTAAGTATTTCAGAGGTTTCATGTTCAAATTTGTCGATGAAATGAAAAATATTTTGTTCTGTAATTCATTATGGTACCAAAACAAAAAATTCGGCGACTAATTGTCAGACTACTGATGATGGCGCAAAGCGGATTTGGCGGTGACATTTTTCATTTGAATACTCCACAAACCACTTCACAGGGACAGTTTTTAGTTCCTTCCTGAATTGGGTTTTTCCGATAACTCTTAACTTCTTACATGCTATCAGTTCCACTTTCTAATCTTGAGTCGCGAGATCTCCCGAAGGAGAATTTAGCGTGTCATCTGGTCCTATATGATTCTCTGGTCAAGACTGCGTCAATGGGAAATTCGACCAGGATTTCGATTCATCGGCCAAGGGTGTGAGTGGGG
>WURS02000011.1:6864334-6895859 GCA_011762765.2 Rhinocypha anisoptera | reverse complement strand
GGTGAATACCCGTGCTCTTTACTTAAACACTCAGGATTAACTGAAGATTATGTCAAATTAAAAAAATAATAATAATAATATCTTAGGTTTCACATAGTAAAAATTTGACCCTACAAATAAAACACAGTATACATTTTCATGCTATTTAGTTTGGAAATTGATGTGGTATTGTTTTTTGTATGGTTTTATGATACAGTATATATTATTGTAATGCTTACCAACATTATTAAATTTGAAATTGAGGTGAATAATTATATAAAATGCTGAAATCACCAATGATTATTATCAAATGCCTCCTGTGAATATTCTCCATTATGACACAAATTATGTAGGTTTTGCTTTGTTTTATTTCCCCAGAATATATCAACATGACCAAGTTTAACAGATTATTGTCATCACCAGATAGTGATGATAATCTGTTGAAACCAGTCGTGTTGATATATTCTGTGCAAATAAAACAAAGCAAAACTTACATGATTTGTGTCATTATGGAATTCCACCAAGTGACTGCCCCCTCAGTGAATTTTATTCTGCACTATAATAATTATACATAATAATGAGTTCATTGTAAGACCATACAAAGCAATGCAATGTGTAGGTATATAATCTGTAGCAGTGGCATTTCAGCAGTATATCTTTAGTATCTAATTTTATGTTAGGTGCTGTTGTTAATGAAATGTTGTTGCTGTTCCTATAACCTGCTGTTAAAATGCTGTTGTTAATAACCTACTGTTATTTTCAACATTTTTTAGTTGTTGTTTATGACTGACTATTATTTTATGCTCAGAATGTATATATAACAAGCATGCCCTCTACTCTTGTTGAGGCTAGGAGTTTGGTGCAATCTTTGAATATTCTTCTCATACCTATTTTCTCCTTTGCCATCTACAAATATAAGAGTCGCATATTTTTTACTATATTGGTCTGCACAAGGGAAGGCAGGTCTTTACATGTCAGCCGTCCACGCCACTCTCTCTTCTGTCAGTCTTTTTATTTCACCGCAGCATCTTCTAGGGCTTCCATTCACAGCTAATTCCTCCGCAATCACTGTCTCCCAACCAAATTCCTTCTCTTTCTCTTATAGTTACCATCTTTATTTTATTTTTTTCTGTCCTCAGTACACTTCTTAATCTCACAATTTTTTCATCCAGCTATTTTTTAAAAAATCTTTCCCCAAAATCCAAATTTCAAGTGACTCTGTGGTCTTCTTTCTTATTACTTCCTAACTTCCCATATCTCTGCTCAATTAAGAGCTACTTTCCACAAATAACACAGCCTTTTTCACAGGTCTAATAGACTGCACAATATTCTTTTCTTTTTATTGAATGCTTCATTTACTACAGTGATTCTCACTTTTTAACCCCTGGTTGAATATCTTCGTTTGTAATACATACCAAGTACTTAAAAGATGATACTTGTTCTACTATCTCTCCACCAAATGTAATTTATTTGTGACGAAACCATCCAATGTACTTTGCCAATTCGGCGTCAATAAATTATTGTTACCTTCTTGAACTCCTTGTTGATTACCATGCTTTGTATTGGGTTTTTTGTGGTTATACAATTCCCATACACTTCACAGACCTTACATTCTTCCTTAGCATACCATTCATCATTCTCTCCACTTCTCCCAGCACTGCCATGTCATCAGCATATTTAAGACACTCCTCTCTTTCCATCAATATTTATCCCTTTTCTACCAGTAAAGCACTTTATTATTATATATTCTAAATAAATATTAAATTATTAATAAATTATTTTAAATAAATAAAAACTGGGGAAATAAAACATATTTGTCACAATCCCTTTCCTGTATTTCTTTCCACTGCCACCTCACTTTAAAATCTCACTCTGAACTTCTGTTACAAATATAGGTTTTTTATTTACCTTCTTTTCCTCCTTTCTCCTTGAATAAAAGAATAGTTTGTCCCATTCCGCCCTGTCACGTTTTTTCCAGGTCTATTGAATGTCATGTATTTATTCATCATCTATTTATTTTTCAATTTGTCTTTCTCCTATCACTCTCAGTGGTCCTATTTCATTCCTTCTTTCTTTTCTAGCACCATACTGCTCCTCCCCAATTGATCTACCTAGTTATTCATATTCTTCTGTTCAACTCTGCCACAAGTATTTTTGTCATGTGGCTAATTATACCCTGGATTTCAACATGGCACTAGAGAAGAAGACATTCAAAGTTTATTAATTCATAATTACTTTTTAGAGGTTGTAGTAGCCCAGTCGGTACTGAACTTGGCTACTGAACAGAGGGTTCTGGGTCCAAGTTCCAGTGATACCTCTGGACCCTTCCAGATAAAACCAAGCGGATTCTGAGCACTGATTTTCCTTAGAAACCACAGGCAACATAGGGAGAAGAACCTGATCTGTGAATTTTTCCAAGCTGTTGGGCTTAATACTAGATAGGCTCTATCCTCACTTATCAAAATATATTTTTATTTTATCGTTTTTTTATTAATCTATGAAAACTTGAACACCTTAATTAGATGCCTAGATCATTTCAGAGTTAAAAGTTAAGTAACCTTTAAAAATAATGGAAACATAACCTTGATGGTTACCACATTTTTTCAGGTAACTAGTGGATTCAGGCTTCAATTCTTGCTGTTATCATAAATTCTGTTTTTTCAGTTCATGCACAGTTTTTGTGCATAATTACAATGTAAAAGCTATTGCAAAAAGCTCTTGTAAAAATTATTGTAAAACATCTTTATTATCATATGATTTTAAATATGTAATTTAATAGAGCTCAATGTTGTCTATATGCAACTATGATTATGACAGGAAGTGATTTTCTAAAAAAGTGTTAATTACTCAGTTTTGACCATTCTGATATTTATTGTTATGAATGTATAATCTGAAATATTTTGTGAAATGAGTAATGGAATGACCTTATATTTTAACAGAATTAATGTGTTTTTGTCTTTATGATTCAACTAAAACTTATGTTTGTAGATTTTAGCAGAAAAATGTTTGATAACATTATATTGTGCATTGTTGGATTCTTAGGATTGTGTTTGTCTGCTTCAATGTAGCTTCATGAATGTTAAATGGGATTTTAGTACCAAATATTAGGACCTTTTAAGAATAATTGGATGGTTTTAGTTGCTTTTTTTAATGTCTGTAATGTGTATACATAACTTCATGTTTTATACTAAGCATGCTTTAATATTGTCAGAAGTTTTTTTATCCTGACTTTCCATGTTCTTATTGGTTATTTTTAGTGTTGGCCTATTAATTTATACCTTAATTATTCTTGTCTTCATAATTATTAAATTAGTATATTTTCTTGTCAAAACAGGGAACAAAGGCAAAAATGGTGCAAATGGCTGACCTCTTCTCTGTTCCTGAAATGGGCCTTCTTTGTAATGTCACAGAATATTTTTTAAGCAAAGGAATTGATTATCATCCTGAAATCCTTTTTCATGATGTTAAGGTATGAAATATTTTGAATAAAAAATTCTAAAATATTCATTGTGTGTAATAATCACATTAAGAAAAATCTTGTTTATTACACTGAATATTCTCCATTAAATACTAATGACTAAGTTTGGGTAGTCGCATATTTATTACTATTCAATGTGTATCAGTGAAGAATTATTGCACTTTCTTTAACATAAAAGCATAGCTGGGGGAAATTTCATGACATCCTAAATATTTAAGTAAAATCTCAAATAATAACACATTAATGGAATAAAAGTCATCTAATTTAATTTCCAATTAAAAGATTATTTTTTAACCTCATGATTATTGTTATTATTATGATATGTACCTAGTTAATATGATCCACATTTATATTACTCTTAATTTATCTCTTTTCACATTTGAATTACTTTAAATTTATCTCTTGTTAATTTTCAGAATTCAATACGCAGTGTGCATCCAATAATGCATACCATAGTAGAGAAAAATATTCTGGAATATGTGGAATTTAATAAGGATATCCGACATTATTTTGAACAACTTGTCGAGGGAGGAAAGAAAGTTTTCCTAGTCACAAACAGTCCATTTAAATTTGTGTAAGTATATAACTATGCATTGTACCAGAGAGTTAAAATACCACTGGCATCGCTGAATGTGCATTTATAATGGAACTGAAAGATTTGTATCCTTTGGTTGTGCTGGCAGATAAATTTGATTAAATGAGGCTGTAAATGAGAAAGAAGTCATATTTTGTCACTGGCTACAAAAATTGTGTGTCATCTCAGTGCTTTTGTTTTCCTTAAGGAGTTTGGTTACAATGACACCGCACATAACCATTGCTGGCTGTTTCTAGAAAAATAGTAACGCACAAAATATTTTGAAAACTTTCTCATGGAAAAGTCAAATTGTTATATAAATTACTGCTAAAGTTTCTCATAAACATCACACTTTTGGAAACCAATTGTCTTATAAAGAAATTAACAAAGTGGCCAGAAATTTACCAGTCCTAATACACTACAGTATTCCATTTGGGATTAATCTTTGTTTTTTTTTTCAGTGACAAAGGGATGGGACTAATTGTTGGGGAGGACTGGAGGGATTTTTTTGATGTTGTTGTGGTCCAAGCCCGCAAACCACGGTTTTTCACTGATGAATCTCGACCGATGCGTATCTATGATGAGGGCTCCCAAACACAAGTTTGGGATCGTGTGACACGCCTTGACAAGGGAACAATATATTATGAGGTTCGTTTATTTGCTTCTTGAACTTTTTCTATTGTCTTTAATATTGTATAGCTTCTCATATTGTTGATGTAGTCAAATAATTGAAAATGCATGTTCCTTGTTTGTTGCATTGAGTAAAATTATTCTTAAGAGGGGGTCAGTAATACTTTTCAGTTACATTAACAAAGGAGATATTGTAATCATCAGGGACATTATGTACCCACCATCCAAATTTTACATGCTATTTGAAATGTTTTGCTGTAATTGATGATCATGCTACAACTTATGGAAACTGCATTCATACTCTTGTGTTACACTTTAAGTTATGCCCTAAAACCATGATAAATACTGTATTTACCCAAAAATATGTTGAGAATTTTTTTCCAAATTTAGACTCAGAAAATGTATGGCCGTCTTATAACCAAGTACATAAATATGGTAATTAACGATTTATTATATATTTTTGTAATACCAAATTTACCCAAAAATAAAGAATGAATTTTTTTCCTAAATTAGCCCTAGAAAAATGTGGGGTTGTCTTATATTTGAGTCGTCTTATAATCAAGTAAGTATGGTATATTGTCTACTATTGTTTCTAAAGTTTCCATGGCATTTAAATGTATAAAAAATTTGTATATGTTTGCAGGTTTTACTTTATATGTATATTCCTCCATTATTTCTATGTGGTGACAGTTCCTCAGCCATCCTCTTCAGATCTGAAGATGCCAGCAGGATGGCTGGAGAAACTCATCACATATAAACAATGATATGCATAGGTAAACCTGAAAATAGATGTTCCATGGCTACCATTCTATAACTACCTCCAATAATAATACATAATCTCCCTTTTTGATAAAAGCATGAATTAATTCCTTTTAATACATTTTTAATTAAAAATTACACGTTTAGGAATAGTGGCCTATGTTGATCTAACTTTTTTTACTGCATGCATTATGGAAAATGTTGGATTGTATTTCATACATACAGTATTAATTCAGATGTTGGATAATTTGCATCCTTGCATTTAAACTTTAAATCTAAAAATTAATGTTGCTTTGTTGTATGATTCTTCATCAGTGACATTTTATTTACCTTCAATCTCTTTATCCATTCACAGGGAACAGTTAAACAATTATTGGAGATGACAGGTTGGAGTGGTGACCAAGTGCTTTATTTTGGGGACCATCCATACAGTGACTTGGCGGATGTGACTTTGGCACATGGTTGGAGGACAGGTGCCATCATTAGTGAATTGGCTGTGAGTAAATGAGGTGGTTGTATAATTTCAAATGGATCCCTCAATTATGATATGAAAATTTTTCATCTTTTGATACCCCTCCATGTAATTTCTTAATTGTTTCCTTTCTTAATGGTTTCATTTCATAATGGTTTCAGTGGAGATCATCCTTAGTGATAGAATTTGAACTATATATATTAAAAACTTTTTTTGACAGAGACTTTTTCTCTACTTTGTGGAACTCCATGATTTTTAGTGGGTGAAATAACTTTGCCTTTTCTACATATTTTAAGCACCAATGTTTTGAATAATATTTATGTGAAAAAGGCAAAGTTATTTCATAATTTTAAAAACTTCCTCAGACTTTTCTTTCCTGTTTTGGTCATATCACTTTATTCATATTTAATTTTTCAGCATGAGATTGAGACATTAAATGTACCTCAGCTGAAGTTGGATCTCAACTGGCTGCATATGTTGACACAGCTGATTGAAGATTACCAGGACTATGCAGCAGATTCGGAATGCAAGATTGTGCTGGCAAAATGGTTAGAAGAAAGAGATCATCTCAGGTTTGTGTAGTAATTAATCAGCAATCAATCGATCATATTCCCATGTTATTTAATGGTCAGGAATTGAATTGAAATGAAATATTATGATTCAAAATAAGTTCTTTGGTGCTGCTACTTCTGACACTTTGCAATCTCTTGCATTTGAAACTCAATATAGATTAACAGGGTGCATGACAAAAATAATAAAAAGTTTAACATTCTCATATTTGCATTTTGTATATTTGCGTTATTTTTCACTAGTAGTATTCTGGCAGTCATGACTTTCACATTTAATGCAGGTAATCATAAAATGCAGAAAAGGTGTGTCAAGGTATTAAAATCAATTTTCAAGTTTAATTTTTTCTTTTTCACGGAAATTTTTCAATAATTAGCATTTGGCTTTGCTTTTTTGTTACACACATATTAATTAAGTGCACATGTTAACACAGTCACTGCCATAACCAAACTTTAGGAGACCTGCACCTCTGTACTCTGGAGGAGCAGCTACCAATTGGCAGTCTCACTCCCCTCAGTATTTATTGCTCTCTTTTCCTTATGTTTCTTTCTAGGATAATAAAACCTGCTCTGCACTTCTTAATAGGGTTTGGACTTTTATGCAGTGCTTTTAGTTTATAGTTTATTCATGTGGCCCTCAAAGTACATTCTGAAATTAACATATTCTCAGGTTTATAAGATCAGGTTCTTTCACCAAAAAATCTATGTAAAGCCACCCTGTGTATTATATGGTGATGGGAGGGTTATTTATTTTCCCTAGAAATCTTGATAAAAACTATGGCGAGTCTTATGCTAGAAAATACAGTAAATTGTTTTTTTCCTAAAACTCAGGAAGTACAATTCTGGCATCATATAATGATTTAGCTTAGCAGCGAATGTTTTAAGATTACTATTGGGGATCATTCCACTTGTAAAAGTGATTTTTTTTCTTAATACCTGTGAATTAAAAGAGGGACACGAAAAGAAACCATAATGAGATCATAAACCTTTTAATGATCTTGTGATCTGCTTTGGCATATAATATTGTGTGTCCAAGCAATGATATTCTTTCTGTGCCAGTGCAATAATCGTCATATGCTATGTGATGTTAGATGGCCAGTAGCAATGATGTATGGAATAGTCACAAATTGCAGCAGGCCAGTGCAAACTACATTAGTTATACTTGTCCAACCACTTTAAAAGAATATTTTTCTTTTCACACACTTTTTTTAAAAAACAAGTGCCTGAGTAGCAGTTATCAGATCACAAAGTTATTGGACATTTTTATGATAAATTTTGATTAATTTTGTACTTATTCTTGTATGTATACTGGATATCTGTATTTTATGATTTATTCATACAATACATATATTCTTTTTGCTTCTAAATAATTAATCTTTGTTAATGATCATGTTTAATCTCTTTTCTGGAATTTTTTTCTCGTGGTTTTCCTGCTTTATCATGCTTTTGAGTTATAATCAATCTTTTAGTAGCTTTAAGCCACATCATATATATTGTATGGGTATAATCATTAAAGGAAGCACAAAAATCTCTATTACTTGATACTCTATACTAACAATGGTGTAGTGCACCAAAACATGTCAGAATAAAGAAGTAGTTTTTTTAAAGTGGAGATTGCAAATTTTTAAACCTATTTCCTAGATTAACATCTCTATTGATTACCATAATGTTTTGTTTTAAAAATAACTTGTCAAACATCGAAATTGTAAAGTGTACTATGTATAATCTAAATATCATATTGGGTAATTGGATTTCAATAATGATAGTGCTTAAGAAAATTCTGTCTGTTCTTATCAAAACAAGTCTGATATTGCTAAACTTTGCATTTCTTACATCTTCTCCACTATATGAATAAAATAAGAATAAAGTAATAAAACATTTATGTTTTAACAGTGTTTTTAATCTAATGCCTGTCTTACGCATGTCATTATGGAAAGGAGTCTGTTTTTCAATGTGGTTGAGTTTAAAAAAATAAAAATAATTTTTCATATGAAAATGTTGTTGCTCAGTTAGGTTACTTCTTTCATACATTCTTTCCTGCTCACAAGGAAAACAAAATATTTTTGAAAACTTTACAAATGGCTTTATCCTTTTTGTCTTTGTGTTCTTATAAGGATTAGCACAAGGGACCAACTGAATTTGTTTCTTGAAACTTGTCTTTACTTTTACTTACAGGCTGAAAACAAAATGTGTATTCAACAAGCAATTTGGGAGCGTTTTTCGAACTTACCACAATCCCACATACTTTTCCAGAAGGCTATTTCGGTTTGCTGACATATACACATCAAGTATAGCAAATCTCCTTAACTATTCAATTAAACACACATTTTATCCCCGAAGAGGAGTAATGCCTCATGAGTATGCATCATATTTTGTCTAAAAAGATATCTTTGAAATGGTGAATACAGAGGAAATTTTGATGGGAGGACCATCATTGGCTAGCCCAAGGGATAGGCTCTTTTACTACTGATAGTCTACATATCTACATCATTCCCTGAGGGTGTGTGGTAGGGATGTAGCCCAAATAGTCTAAATAATATTAGAAGTGGAGTTATGATTCTCAGCCCCCTGGATCTAACAAATCTTCATCACTGCCTTGTTGGCTCATGATCACAGTAGGTGATTGTCATAGGTGGTTTCTCCTCTAAGGAGAAGTTGATTAAACCAAATACCAAGGCATTGAGTTCAGTTCATGCCCATACTTTTCAGTTGGTGCTGTGTAATTTTAGCATTTTTTTCTGTTTGTAATGCATGCCAGAATATCATGTAAACATGTTTCATGGACTCGTCTATTACTCTCCATTGATAGCTTTAACCTTGGTAATCATGGTATTGAAAGCCAATATTCACTGTGAACAAAGAGCCATTGTCAAATCAACTGACATTATATTTGAGGGTTTTGATGCCAGTGGTGCTCAAACACTTTAAAAGTGTTTGAATTTAAACGATAAATAAATAACACGTTCAATGATGTATTTGGCAGCTGGTCTGTCTTAAATATACATCATGCTAGGCAGTAATTTTGAAAGATAGAGTAGATCTGATAGAATATAGTTTGGTAACTTTTTAAAAGAAATTCTTTAAAATTTATAGCATTAACCCATTGTTTATGTCAAGTCAAATGCTGTGTAGAATAGAAGGCATGATCTATTTCACTGGTTTCATTATATATGTAGTTATCTTCTGCAAGGTTTGATATGTTTAATGACTGTCTGGGAAGTCATCTCAGGCATTATAATTGCCAATTCAGAATGTTAATGCTCTGATACTTTATACTTTTCGATTGAAAATGTTGTGTTCATTTAGGCGATTTCAGTCAGGAATTAGGAGACGTGATAGCACTTATGTACTTTTTTACATTACATAATTATTGTGCCTTTTTTTGAGACTTTTATGTAGCATTTGAACTTTATTTCATTGTATTAATAAGTGAAAATAATTTGAAAAAAATCTGAAAATAATTAAATAAATAGAACTTTGGAGATGTGGAAGAAGTGTATCACAGTCTTAATGCAGCGGCTTAAGATTGGAAGGAACTAATGCCAATGGTGTCAAATTAGTCATTGAATGACTGACCAACACTTTACCATGGTAAACTTCTTATGCATCGAAAATTCTATACTATGTGCCACCTTTTTTTTATTCGTTCATGCCCATTTCATATCTTTAAAATATAGTGATTGTTGAAGGTGACTCAAAGGTTGAAAATGTCCTAAATTTAATTCCTGAGTTTATTAGGAATATTCATGGAAACATGAATGATGTAAGATTTTGAGTTTTGAACTAGAATTTTAATTTAAAATGATTTTATTCTGTGGTATTAATTCAACTTTGAATTTCAATTGGGTAACGTTTTCCTCTCAAAATCTAAAAGACTTGGTTACGAAAATTTTGCATTTTCTCCGTATGGGAGCCATAATGGTTTACTGTTTTATTTATGGCTTCATGAGTATTCATATATTGTTAGTTTCACTCCTTCCTTAGTTTTGAACTGTACATCTTGAGTCTAGAAAGATTATTAAGTAATAAAAGTCCATGAAATTATCAAAGAATGTACTAATGTTTGTCTGTTCTAAAAACTACTAAAGTTAACAGTGGTTTATATTGTATTCAAAACTATTATGTCCTCTGCAGGTGTTTTAGATTTGTTTTGCTTAAGTGGCATCATTGCTCTCTTCCTCCCACAAAAAATTCAGCATAATATACAATGACCCAAATGGTTCACCTGCTGTCAATTCCTTCCTATTGATGATATTTAAAATAGAAATGCATGGGAAGAGTGGAGGTATTGAAATGTACATATGTACAATTGCTTTTTCCATTCGCATTTTGGTAAAAAATGTTCAGAAATGAAGCTCCATTCCTCTGAAATGTACTCACAGACTGGTGTTCAAGACAATTCTGTTCTGAATATCCCACTGTACTTCAGGCATGGGTGCTGTATTTTTGTGAAATGGATTGCCCCATCCCTTTTACGATATTGTGCCAGAAGACTAGAATATGAAGGGAATTATTCTGTTACTGGTCCTGTAATGCAGATGATTCAAGTTCAGAATTTATCTCCATTTGCAACGTGCCCTCTATGTTCTTTATGCTTTCATTCAGTTAATGTGTATGTCCTAACCAATCATATGCTCTCCATTTTTCTCATTATTTAAAAAAAAAACACTTTTAGTGCCAGCCTGGTATAGGTGAAAAATACCAGGGCTTTTTCTTGGAATTTGTTGATTTACACATTTAAATATATATAATATATTAATATCAATTTGTTAATGTCCCTTTTTATTTACACTCCAAACATTTGCAGAGGTAGTAAAATATTTATTTTATATTTTTTATCTCTTAAACAATGTAAGAACAAATTATTTATTAAACAAAGAATCGGGCCAATAGATCAGACCGTGGCATTTTTCGTACATACCTCTGGGGCCGATAGATCAGCCTACTGGCACTAAAAGGGTTAATAAACTGTCTAGTTTGGTTAGGTTATCATGGATGTATAGTTGGTATAAATATCTAATGTTGGCTGTTTCATATTTCGATGCAAAAGCAAGATTAATGACAATTTCACCTCTTTTTGCCTTATTTTTTGTTTTTAATTCTCTCAAATCAATGTGAACCCTGTTTAAAGTAAGAAATAATATTTTATCTCATATAACACTCCATTTTCCCTTTGAGAAAAATTACTTTAAAGTATCAACTAGATATTAAATGTAAAATGATGCATTTGGTTTTATTAAGTTTCCATTCAAATCCAATGACTGCCCATACATTCTTTTTAGTATCATTTTGTACACTGTGAAAATTATCATAAAAACAAACTAGAGTGTTCCAAGAAAAAAGTTTTCTTTTATCACATATTCATATTTTCATTAACTGCCTATTCATAGAAACATTTTCATATTGCTCTATTCCAAAAATGGCCGGGGGCTCACTTTATGCCAATAGGTCTTCTATTTTGTCAATTGCAGTGATTGCCTCTGTTTCCCTCTATGCTTCACATTTTTTAAGACATTGGTTTATTCTCATCATTGTTTTCCTCTCTGCATGATGGATATTCTGATGATGCTGCATGATGATGTAGACATTTTAAAAGCCAAATGTTGAAAATACTGTTTACTGTCCACTCATTGTTGGAGAATTAGAATCTCTCTGAATACATCCGTTTATCATTTAAGGAGGCAGAATAAGCACATTATAATGTCAAAGTGTTTTTATTCAATAGTTAAATGTTAAATAGCCTTGCTAGTCCACTGTTGTAAATAATTTTAATGAGGATGCATATTCCAGTTGTTAATGTAGAAACAAAACTCAAACTGCAGACAGAATGTGGGATAAAATAATAAGAAAATATCCTGACTTTCAGTCAATAGCTCATTCTTCCACTTTATTACATTTCTATTCTTCTGTGAGTGTTCCTATTTGTAATTTTTTCGAAAAGGGTCAAGTTTTCAGGGTGGAAAACTTAGCAAACCAGTCACACGGCTGATGATCATTTGTACCTGTGTTGCTTTTCTTGCATTCAGAAAGCCAAAATGATAGATTCTTAGCTTATACAACCATACTGCAATGCTACTTAGGAGTCTATCTTCTTCACCCACCCTGTTAAATTTAATATTGTATACTAATAATATTGCATCATTTTTCCTATTTGTTGTGAAATTAATAATGCTGAATGAGCTAATTAGTTTAATTTGCAGCAGTCTGATTGTAATTCATTCTGAAAATTTTATTAGGATATAATATTTTTAAAATTACATAGTTGTTAGTGTTATGTAGCTGCACTCATATTATCATAAGGAGTAATTTGATGAATATTTGCTCAATTACTATAGGTTTTTGTGGTAGTTTCACTGTATAAAGTGTCATGTGTATATTACATGGAAAAATATTTTCCCACTTTGGCTACCTGTGTTAATTCAAAAATCAAAGACTTGGTCAGTTATAAGGAATTAGAGCAACCAGAAAATAAATAGTAAATATCAGCTTGTCTGAGGATTATAATTTTGCTCATTAGTCACAGAAAACTACTTAATGTAAACTACTTAACTACTAAGTAATATAGACATTGCTTAGTTAAAAGTCAGTATTTCATGTAACATAAGGTTATTTTTTTCTGTTTCTGCTGACCGACTTCACCTCCATTTTATTAATTTTATTTGTATCCAACTTTCTCATGATGATTATGCCCCAAAGCATTGGTTATGATTTAGCATTTAATTCAGGGTATTGGACAGCTGAATATTTAATATTTTATTACCTGCTGGTCAACTAATGAACATCAATAGAGACCAGTGTCAGTGAATGTTAAAAGGCATATCTCATGCAGTGGAATTTTTGTGAAGAATTTCTATATGTAAATGATGTCATGAGGTCTTGTAGATTTTTAAGTATTTAATTTTCCATTGCTGTAATTCCAAGAGAACATAATAGAGTTGTCTTAGTAATGAAAGTTAAAGTCATTGACTAGTGAGATTCAAGGTGTTAATTAGTGAGACATGGTTGTGTTGCTAACTTAGGAATAATTGAGAATTCATTGAGCTTGTAGGAAGTGCACATTAACCCTTTCAGTGCCAGCCTCCATGACCTGGTACATGCAAAAATTGCCAGAGCTTCTTGTATGAATTTTAATGTTTGCACAGTTTGTGAATATTTATATATAAAACCTAATGTCATTGTGTAGAAGTCAAATTTTTTAATTTACAGTTCAAACACTAATGGGGTAAATAAAATGATTAATAATGTTTATCTCTTCTACTATGCAGTATAAGGAAAAGTGTATTTGTTTGAAAAAATGGGGCTGATAGATCAGTCCATCGCATTTTCCTCACATACCCCTAGGGCGTATAGGTCAGCCCACTGGCACTAAGAGGGTTAGTTGTGGTGTTATTTCAGGAAATAACTTGGTATCACTTTTCCTCAGTGGCATACCCTTTTACCCTAATATCATGCAAATCCTTTTGGCATTATATTTACACATTACTATGACAATGTCATTGATTTTATAGATTTTCGAAGGCTGATTGAAATATAATTTTATGTATGTCTAGATTCCAGTCCATTGGTGCATGGCCCATGCCATGAATCCATTAACCCCTCAGTTGTGGCAGCACTGTTTTTTCGTGATGACTGTATGGAGGAGAAAAATAGCTCTGGCACTCTGCCCTTCTATTTATGACAAAGGTTTATTAGTCAGTGGACCCAGGATGACCCTTATAGACCTCATAGTATCCTCCAAGAGGGATAGTGGAGATAAGGTAGACTATAGTCAAAATATTTTATACAGAAATACATTTAAAAAATGAACTCCATATTAATTTTCCTTAATAAATTCTGATTAATTTGATACCAAAAAGTACGTATATACTTTCATTTATAACCACTATTCTACCAAAACTCGGACACAACTAAGGGAAATGACAAGGATAGGTCAGAAGAGAATTTCCCAAATCTTGGCAGGCGGAATTCATTCGTCAAACTTGCCTGAGGGTCATGAACTGTCATAAAAAGGATTACAAAGGGGTGCTCTATTCTGGAACAATAAGAAAGTGTGATCGTTTGAACCTTTTTGGAAAGGACAAGCCATAAAATTTGGAGAGGGTCTAAGGATGGTACAAAGGCGGCAGTCATATGTATATGAACCAATTCTCTGCAGTCACACTCCAAAATGTTGATCTACATATTCCGCAGCCTAGGGATAAGTTGTACACTTCCCAAACAGAATCATTGCAACTCATGAGCATGCCTTAACTCACCTGATTTTAAATGTATGGTAAAACCTTAGAGAGGAACAGTAACTCATTTTAAAAAACTTTGAAAAAATATATCTAGTACCCTACTACTTTATTACTTCTCTTTTTCCTAGAGTGATGGTAGAAAGGAGTAATTGAAAAAAACTCACCAAATTTGTTTTTTTCTCTCAATAATGTAACTTGTATGGTGCTCATCATTATTATTTAAACTAGTGAAATAAATAATTACATATTGTTTAGTATTGTCTATATTTTACCATATGATTGCTATCATTATGGCAATCGGACCTTGTTTCTGTCTCATTTCCTTACATTGAAACCATAACATGGATACCCTCTCTGTCTGAATTCCACCTTTATTCATCACACACCATATGAAAAAAATTTTTGTACTCTTGATTTCACTTTTTATACCTACGGTCAAATTAAATTCAGAGATAGAATATTTATAAACAATTTGTAAATATATTTTTTTTGCATGAAGTACATTTATTTATTCCAGTCTTAAAAACAGTTACATATTTTGGACATTTTCACTCTAGAGAAGTTATTTTTGTGGCACATTTTAGGGTAGATAATATTGACAATAGTGGTTATTTTCACCGTAAGATTGTAAATGCAATGTAAATCTCATCAAATCTATAAATATATAATTGAGCAAAACAAAAGGAATACCTAGATTTTCATATAAATTTAAGTATGATGCTGAATATACATTTCCTAATTTGATTTCTCACATTTTGTTGTACTTCTGATTTTTAAAAATTCTTCCATCCATTATCAAAATATATTTTGGCTTAAATTGGCTTTCTATTTTTGAGAAAATAATCTTTTGTTACTTTAAGAGGAAATTTACTAAATCAGCATACTCTTAGATGAATATAGTTCCTCCTCTTGCAGGTTGTGTTGTAAATATTGTTTGATCATGATTAAGAGAAAGGAAAATCAGAGATAGATTAGATATATGTTACGTAAAACAGAAATTATAGTTATGTGTAGATCTCATGTTTTAGTGATAACTACATTATGAAATATGTACGTATCTATGTGTGTCCATCTGGTGATATTTTATTGGAGATGCAGACCTTGTGAACCATTATTTATAAAACCTTTTGCATATATATTGTATAAAATGTTACCTTCTTATTACTTATGTTGCTCAATAGCTTGTACAATTTATGTGTTCAATTACATATTAACAAACAAGTGCAGTGAAAGTTGTTGCGTATAAAAAACTCCTGTGTACCCACTTGCATATAGACAGCTACTGACTGCTCTCACTTGCAGTTGTCTTCATACTAAGCCAAACATATTGTTTCTTGATATTATTTGTGATACATTCTTTAATATTATTTGATCGATTATAATGTATTCTCTGAGAGAAATGCCTTTAATAAGTTGACAATATATGAAAAAGTACAACATTTAAATCAAATATTTCAGCTGTGAGTTACAATACACATTTGCATTGTGCCTTCAAGGTCTAAAGGCTTTATTTGACTGATCATTAATATGTTATTATACAATAGTGAAGTGCTTTGCATTTTAAATTAGCATTTTGAAAATAAATTATGATAGCTTTATGATTGGTGTGTTTTGTATTTCCTTGGGGTCCAATTAGTTGTGAAGGTCAGTGTGTGAGGGTTGTGCATAACTCTGAAATGGCAAAGTTGATTTTCACAAAATCTGTAATATTCATTGATTCATCATAATACTTTAGAATATATATTTTGGTAATTTTTTCAAAAGAATGAACTCCATTGATTCTAGAAAATGGAAACTTGTGACAAGTCATCAGAAGTAATAGCTGCTGGTTGGATTGTATTGGATCATTGATTGAACCGAAATATTAAAAAAAAGAAAGTTTTGGACCTGAAAGCAGAAAATTAATAATCCAGGTTGGTGAATCTTTTAATTGTATACCTCCTGTCATATTATTTGTGACCATATGCTTATACTCCGTATCGTAAGTCCCTCTGGGGAATTTGTGCAGGAAAAATTCCCTGTGGGGAAATGTCCCTGCTGGAGAAGTTGCCAATAAGTTTTTTCTCTGCAGGGAAACCTTCCAGTAAGGAAAATAGTCACAGCAAGTACTAAATGAAAATCTACACATGCATTGAAATAATTGTTGATTCACTCTTAAATCCCTATAGGGAACAGATTTCCTATAGGTTCCCCATGGGGATTTGGATGAGGAACAATGGAACATTTTCAATAGGGTTCTTAACTATTGTGTTAGTGAGTTGAGTCCAAATATGGACCCAACTCACTAAAAAAGTTGTTAATAGCTATTCCATATATTCTTGGATGCTGTAAAATGCTTTGGTTGGTAACCAGTCCAACAATTTAATTTTAAATTGTGAGAAATAAACACTAGATGCTGGAGCAGGTAGTTTGTTAAATATTTTATTCCCCATGGAATAATCTTGGGTTTTGGCCTATTGAATATGAAGTCAAGTTTTGATCTGTGTCTTGTTTCAAAATTGTGTATATTGGATCTTGTCAAGATATTAGTAGCATTTTCTTTTACATCACATAAGACAATGTATATACACAGGCTAACCACAGTCATAATGCAGTTCAATTGAAAAAGGGTTTTCAGTGTTCTGGAGAAGCTACATTACATATTACCTATTCTGGCAGTCTTCTTTTGTGAAAGGAAGAGAGATTTTAATCTAGAGCAATTTCCCCCTATATAATGAATGACTTAAAAAGCATAATATGCATCGACAAGGAATGAACTTGGCAGTAAATTTTTCAATTTCCTTAAAAGGTATAAACAGTTTGACACAAAAACCCTATGGACATGATATTGCCAGCTAAGTTTGTGGTCTATAATGAAACTTAATAATTTAACCAGTTGGCTAATATCAACTGCATTTTTAGGCAAGCTGCATATTTAATGTTGAGCCTGGTTTAAGAAGAGATTGCTAGATTTAACATTTTGCAAAAAAATTGTCTGTAAATTTGCCATTAAAGTATAGGCCTTTAGTAAGTCTAACTTGGACATATATATTTCCTTCTTGACACACTTTCTTTGGTCACTCCAGAGACAGGTATTTAGTGGTACTCTTGTAGGCCCAAACTGACAACATATTTCCGTTGATGAGTGAAGAACAAGTGAAAGATTGAGATGGAAAAGAATGTTATGCAGTTGAACAGACATGAGTCTTATTACCCTTTCCAAAATGTTCAAGATTTAGGGCAGTCACTCTTCTTTTTGTCTAATGATCTAACAAAAACACTCAGTAATGCAACTAGGCTCCTGATTCTTATACTAGTTTGATTCTGGTAAAAACTCATTGAACAGTGTCAGAAGGGGGAGGCTAAAACGGTGGTCAATTCTTCATCTGCTAGTATTGTGATCAGTGTAATGCTCAGAATTGATGATGAGGTGCAGCAGATGACAAATTAATCTTCAGTTTTGTCAGACGGCCCAGTGCTGTTTCTGAATGCCAAGCAGTTTCAAATACCTCTTATCATATTTTCAAATGAATCATCATAGGCAAAGGAATTGGTTTCGAGTCATGTGAGGTAAGGCTGTTTGGAAAATTTGTACCCATTGTTTTACTTATACTTTGTTATCATGTGCTTATCATTTCTACTTACAAGTGTTTATTACAAACTATGTCCCTTCCTTGAGCATTACCTTACCAATCAATCTGGTGTATTCCAGAAACTATGTTACATTACCATCACATTGCAGAGCAAAAGGTAAATGATTGCATCAACATTTTTTCCTGATGCTTCCTTTTTGTAGGTGAAATTGACCAGTTTATCTGTGGACATAGTGGTGTGGTGATGATGTCTATTTATGCTACTGAAGTTAACTCTGTAAGGTAGCTTCTACATAAGAGGCAAACTAATTTAATTTGCATTACCTTATTCTTAATTTTTTATGATCCAATTATGAATATTTACAGTTCCAGAGTTCCATCAATGGTATAATTTTTCAGTAAGAAAAGTATCTCTTATGTAATGCACATGTTTCCTTTTTCTCCTTGTGTAATAGGCCAGAGTTCAATCAATGGTATAACTTTTCAGCATGAGAAGCAAGTATCTTTCACCTAATTTCACATATGCAAAACTCACTTATGCTGTTTTTAGGTACTGACAGTATGGAGGGTTATGAGAACCCTCTATGCAGTGGGTGTGAGGTCATTGGAGTAAGGGAAAATATAAGGAGATTACAGACTATAAAAACAATGAAAAAGTACTGTTTATTGTTATAGCAGTAAATATTATAACACCTCTTGCTTTGGTTGAACATATACTAGTATAGAAAATGATAGTTTAATATGAAAATATTTTAAAATGAATCAAAGAGGTATTTTGCATTGGAAATGATTACTATGATGTATTTTTGTTATCGCTTCCATATTGTGTCTGTAATATGCAGTGTTTATCATGCAAAAGAATGTTAGGAATTAGTCCCCTCTGCTAGATTTTGACCAATTGTTTCTTGCCACTGTGAGAATTAAATATTTTGCCTTATTCATTCCAGTTATACTGAGAATACTATTTGAGAAACAAAAAAATATGGAGAATTGAGAAATAATGGTACTTCAGTTAAATCAGTGAAATGAGCCATTTACACCACAGCATTCACACCTGAGATTGGCTATTATAAATTTTGGGCAGCTCTATGTAGTTTAGTTGGAACACACTTTTAACCCCAGGGATACCTTCTTTGCAAAATAATATGTTGTGATATCAAAATGCCTGCATATAAATGGACACTTTTTCTATAACTGTATTGTGGTCTGAATAATAAGACAGTTTCCCATTTCCAACACCATTTATTTTATTCACAATTAAGAGACAAAAATAATTCTTAAATCAGTACTTTGAGATATAAACACATCACAATGGATAGGTGGTCTTCTGGAAGAACAAATGGGCACACAATCATCACTCAAACATCAAGCATGTTTGGAATGCATGGAGGAAGGAGGTTATGGTAAGGAATCATAGTCTTGGAGAGAATGCTTCTCAAATACACTATACTCTTATGGTCACCATAGACCCCACTTTCTGATGTTCCAATACATACTCCTTACATCAAATATTTACAAACTTTCTCTTTCTATATTATTCCCACATTGTGTTCAGGTATGAGTAAACCTTAAATAAGAACGCTTTCCGATCATAAGTTGAACACTGTCAGGGAAAAGTACTTTTCCCCATCTGAATTACTGCATTCAATGCTTATTTTTTGTGATTATGAAATTAATTTTAGATTTCAGTGACTTCCTTCATTGCATCTTTGGTGTGCCTTGCAATAATAATGAAATTTGTGAATCAATTGTCTGTATGCCTAGAAATATTATTAAATTTTTCCCTTCGTAACTCCCTTAATATTTCCTTGGGGGAATATAATTGACAAGGTTCATTAAAAAAAATTATTGACTCTCAATGTAGGCTGCATAAATAATGGAAATAGCAGATCGGAAAGTGTTTAATTCATTGAACTCAAGGGTCATAAACATTCTTGAGTCCAAGTCTCAAAATATTTGGAACTTGACTAATAAAAATGTTACAGGGACATATTGAGCAGAAGCTTATTTACATCTTGCTATCAAAATCTTCTGGCAACCTATTTGCCATATGCTTCATCTTCATTCAAACATTAATGAAATAATGTAGCCATAAATGCACAATAAGCAAACTTCTCCCTCTGAAGTTTTCAAAGTGCATTATCATTTTACATCTTTGCTCCAGTTGATCAAATTTATTTTCATTCTGGTCCTATTTAATGATTTCATTTCTATGAAATCCAGAATGATGATTACATGCATTCATCAATGGCTGTAGCCGTGGAGGGAATTAAGTACAAAAAATATTGCAGGAGTTGTATTCTTGGTTGATGGTTAAGGTATTCAGTAAAACATCGACACTATCATTACATTTTCACCAAAATCTACTCTTCTCACATTTTCACATACACTCTCTCTCTCTTGGGGACAATTTGTTTAATGTATATTGAAACAATTCCTTAAAATATGTTCATCTGTCAAATATTTGAGCATTTGTGGTATTAGTTTGAATATAGACCCCACCTCATATTTCTGCTTGCTAATTCTCTGAAAATGCTAATATTTTCAGTGCAGAAATAGTCCTTTCTCCACACTTTACCAAGATCACTGAAGAAAGAGGGACTAAATTCAGACCAATAGGATATATCCTATATTTCTAACTGTGGGCTTTACACAACAGCCATTTTCTAACCTTGGTTGCACTAACATTTTTTCCCAGAGTGAATCAATTTACTGGACACCATGTTGTCATTCAATTATATTGCTTTGCAGGTGAAAAAAGGGTTTACACTCTAACGATTTGATATGATTCATTGATGAAACATGTTAATTGGACTCAGCAGTATTAATAATGTTAAGTACTACCATTCCCTATTCTTGAAAATCATCAGATTAGTCTGTGATAGTGGAGACATTGCTCGATAAATTATTATGGATAAATATTTCTGAAATTTACTTGGTATGCACATTTGGTCCAGTATTTTGTTTTTGATTTACACGCTAGTTTGAGATGCTCTTCTTAACTTTCATCCATTCATACATATGGTGCAATTGGGATTTTATGCATCATGCACTCATACATATATATATCCATGATGCACAAATTATGGTATTTTAAAATGATCATTGAGTGAGGCCCTATATGTAACATTCTTAGCCTAACTCATCTGAGCAAAACCTAAAGAAGACAGTTAATGGATGAATCTATTTTACACTAACCCCTTAGAGAGATGATTATTTTAAATAAATGGAATACAAGCAACAACAAAGACAAGGGGTCATTGAGCACTGGGTTAAGTGAACAAGGATGCTCTCATGACAGTCCCCCCCCCCCCTCTTCACTTTCTCTTATATGCTCACACAATCATTCTCACTTAGTACATACATTCACTCACACACACTCAAACTATATCAATATCTCATTCACCTCCTCACATTCTTTCTCTCCTATTTAATTCGAGCCTGCAGTAACCCTGCAGCACCCTAATTTCTCTGTACAGTCTTGGGGGTAAAACATTTTCCAGATGTCTGCAGACTTGGGCAGCAAAAGAATCCCACTTCACTTCTTGCGTGGTATATGCCTTTGCACACCAATTCGATGTAATTCATGTCAGTCCCATTCCCCCACATAGAGCATTCTGGGCTGGGGCTGGGGGATGAAAGCTCTCGTTGGGATGGGCAGTCTTCCGTATATGTGGTTGTAAGGGGAGTCCATGACTTCTGAGTCTGCTAAAGAATTGTCAATTAAAAGCTTAAATTACTTTCAAGCAAATTTTGTAGATTTTTAATTCTTTCCTATCTATGCCTAATAATATTTTTTGAGATGATTTTCAAGCATGCTCATGATTGCATAGAACGATTATCATTCAATTAATCCATATCGGTAACCTGAGATAGTGAATATATTTCATTGCATTTTATGATATATTTTTATATATTTAGCAGTGATTAGTAAATTTTATTATCTCTATAGGGTTATCTTCTGGACCTGAAAATAAATACTGAAATATTTTTAGTCATGGATAACATATCTTTATAAGTGAAGGCTTTTAATACTTATAAAGAATCTCTTCCTCACTAGATGAGTTGTGAAAGAAATTTTGTGAAATAAGAAAGCCCACACTTCCAAGAAGTAATACATCCCAGTTTATTTAATATTAATTGATGATTTGTTACTTTTTTCAATAATTCCTGAGGATATGTCCACATGATAAAGTTAATGAGCTAAAAAACTCTACCTCAGGGAAATTTCTATTGCATGCATATTTTAATTGAATCTCCTCTCACATTGCCTCTTACCTACGTTAAATTTGCTAATGTAATTTGTATGCTGCAAAATTGTGAATTACATTGCATAAATTACTCAAAACTGGGAATAGAAGTGTCTTGACTGTATGAGATTTTTTTTAACATTCCCTTAAAATGCTAGGTTGCTTGAAGGAGATAATAAAATTCATTTATTAAAGATTGATATAAGCAAGAGTTTAACATTGTGTACACAATAAATATTTCATAATTTGTTTTTCTTTGTAAACTTAAGTTATAAATAGCTAATTTTAATCCTTTATACCCATGCCAAAATAATAATAATGTTCTACATCAATACTACTTAATAATATAACTTCTATTACCCATGTGTGCAAATACAGTAAAACCTCATAAATATGAACCCTGGAATTATAATTCCTTCCTTAATGTTTATGATGGATTGGCATCAAAAGATTTCTAAATCACATGACTAGTTTAAATGTAATAGGGCAGCAGGAATTATAAAGTTGCTTGTGAAGACTTATTGTCAAGAAAATAAAACTTGGTTTTTATGAGGTTTTACAGTACCCACTGTAGAAGTTCACAGAACAAAACTGAATTAAATGGTATATTAGTGATTTTTGATTTCTTAGGTTTCAGATCATCAGTTATCCATAAATAGTATTTATAATCTAAATTTAAATGCAATTTAAGCTAGTACATTGTAGAAAGCACAGAATTCAAGATGGTGGAACTATAGCCAGTAACTTAAGGTCTCAAACAAGAAATAACATGCAGATGTTTATTTTTTAAGGTAAACCATATTCTGTTGTCATTTTTGTTTCTGTTTTTCACCCTGGGATTATGTAATATTGCTTTTAGTGCCCAGCAGTTATAATGGTGGGGAGTCACCTTTGACGAGCAAATGCATTCTGCGGATACACATATGAATGTTTTTTATGAGCAAAGGATTCCAAGCAATGTGAATTAAATGTAAAAAAATGCAAGTGGTTAACTGGAGGCATTCATATATTTTTTAGATTCCTATGTTTCTTTTAAAAAAGCAGGTTTAGAACATCCTTTGAAAAACTACCATGCCATACACCTACATATATTTAAAATTCAGAGTACCAACTTATTTATTTGTGTAGAAAGGAAAGTGTTGTTTTTTCATGAAAACCAGCAGGTTTCATTCAATGTGTCGATGTACGTGTGCTGTTGTTTCTCTTTAGCTCGAGTTTGAGACCGTGTAAACAAATGAGTTCATGAGAGGGGGGTAATGGGGGAGATTGCAGCTTACCCACATCCCAGACATCCAGCAGCGTATACGCACTTACTCTACCAATCAGCCAATGGAAAAAAGTTGTGTGTGGCATGCCATGCTCTTATAATGCCATTCGCTTTCACGGAAATGGAAAAGCAAAGGAGAGGCGAGCTCATCTCGGCAAGCAGTCAAAAAAAAAGAATGCTAATAACACCGGATTGTACCAGAGGGGTGGTCAGGCCGCTGGCTCCTGGGGATGTGAGGGATTGTTGGGTATGGGAGTGCCGTTGGGCAGGGTCATCCCGTACCGCACCATTTGGGCAACCATCCCGTACACACCCATTCCGCTGTCGATGCTCCGTGCGTGCCACAGGGCCTGTTGGTGTGGGAGCTGCCCCTGGTGCCTCGGCAGCGGATATCCATATGGGTTTTCCCTCCCTTGGGCATGGTGTGCCATGAGGTGTGGTGGGGGGTGCGGGTGGTGGTGGATCGGATGCGGCATCGGCATCGGTCCATGTGGTTGGTGGTGGTGGTGGGGAGGTCCTGCCACGGCAGATGGTGGTGCAGCGTATCGGCGTTCTCCATCCCTTGCCTTCCGTTGCACAAAGTTCGGCACACGAGCTCTCAAGCCGCAGTAGTAAGGGTCATCTGAAGGGAAGGGAGAATGCCAACAATCAAACAAGTCGCATATTTGTCATATCTTATGACAAAATTATAAAGGAGTTTATGTCATAATTTGATTTATAGATGCTTGCCAAGTTCGTCTGTTCAGAACTTTTCAATAAGAAATCACTTCTTATGGCTATCACACTTACATTACTGATTATATGCGATTTGAATATGTCTCATGTTGCTATTTAAAGCTTATTTTCAGCAGACGATGAAATTTAGCATCAACCACAGCATCATTGGCCTGGTTATGCTGTTTACGTCTACTTTTGTGCAATGGACAGATTATTGATCATGCAGACTACTTTGAAACTATTTGCTAGACAGTGTAAACAGTAGAGTGACAAGGCCAAAATAGATGTATGCAACATTGCCAAAAGTAATAATATTTTCTCCATGGTGAAATCTAACCATTTATAATGGTAGCATTCCTCATTCTTTTAATTCAAAAGAAAAGAAAAAGGTTGACAGTTAAAGACTTTATATGCTCATATGTAATGGTGGAATATCACCATTGACAATGATAGATGAGGGGAGAAGGTGCCACCCTAGAAAAATGAATGGCGAAAAAAATATATAAGGAAAAACAAAGACTTACGAAAAAAGCTTGTGACTAAAAATCTACTTGTTTTTGTATTAAATGCTATTAGCAAATATTACAAAATATACATAAATGATTTCATTATCGATATAACATTTTAAACTGTCCTCTGCCCCATATCTTGGTAGCTAATGACGCCACTGAATGAAGCACTCCTCATTCTTTTAATAAAAAAGATTAATAATATTTGATAGTAAAATACATTATATGCCTGTAAGTATAATAATCCATTCATATGCATGCTGTAAAAATACACTTACCATATTTCTTATCCTTAGACTTGCTTTGCTTGGCACTTGTCCTGGACGAGGCGAAAAGTTGCTTGAATTTGCCGCCGGCCTCCTCGGGTGCTTCTGCGGGACTTGGGCGACCGCTGTCCACATCCCTGGCAATCTCCTCTTCTTCATCCCCGTCTTCCGTGTCCTCATAGTCCGGCTGTGAGAATATGTGATACGCACGCCGCTTATAACTTGGAATTTTGTCTGTGAGTATTCTTAAACTTAAAATCTCCGACGTAACTCCGGAATGATTTAATCGAATCATAAAACCAAAGTCATAACATACAGTGATGTTTGTCATTCAGCGAAAACTTTCACCACATTGCGTAATGACGTTAGATGTGCCATTATGTGGTCATTTCTTAGTGGCCTTTTCAAACTATTTGTTAGGCAGTCCTTGTTAATTGCCTGAAGTAGATATATTCTATCTGTATGATGGCAGACATGATTCTATCATACTGGTTGACCATACCGTCATACCGAATATTAATAGGCGATGTTGTTATACATACCTTCGGTATTTCATGTGGGTGGTATTGTCCTGCATCTCGAGGGGGAAGTTTGGGCGGTCTTTCACCTCTGCTGTTTCTCATCTGCGGTGGTCCACCCTGTTCCTTGTTTCCACCAGCTACACTAGCTACGCTATACGGATCTTCATCTGGAATCGGTATTCTTGGTCTGTTACGTATATCAAGAACTCGCTTGGCTGTGGAGCAAACGAGGTGCATAATGAGAAATTGCAATAATTATATTTACGTAAGAAGTTTTAAATTTAACTTTAACTTATCAGTTTGGTTGTTATAGAACGCTGTGGAAAATTAATATAACAAATTTTACAGAAGTAAAGCCACTTAATTTTATGATTTCTGCAAAGCACTCTTAAGTTGTGAATGCGTATGAATATTAGATTTAATCTTTCAACCACTTTAAAATTTTGCGTACTGTAAAAAGGGGTACAATCAATGAGGTGAGGAAATTTCTTTTGGGGTCAGAAATTTCTTTTTTGACAACTTACATGCAATTATACGCCACATTACATTACTTAGATTACGGAAACGGTAGATTAGAGAGGAGTAGTTTGGTTTAATTTCTGAGATCTTTAATCTTGAGATTATTTAATTTTTACTGCAATTTATGCTCCTACCATTTTCGGTGAGAGTATAAATGGCTCGAGATACTTACATTTGCGTGCCAAAATAATGCTTTTAGTCGATTAAAAAAATCTGTGGAGGATGGCGCATGTAGGGACACGAACGTATAAAAAAATTAGGGGTCTCGACTGGTTCATCTTCAATTGCGCTAAAGTGGCTAATTAGCCTCAAAGCTCCAACATGCATCCGCCACCAAACAGTCACGAAAAGCTTTGCACCCATAAAATTCTGAAGATATTTCGCTCCGACGCCAAAATTTTCTGACGTCCATCGCCTTCCCGACGAATTTCGCAAGGCAGAGAAAAATATCCACTTGACGCTCTACGTGATTCCCGGGGACATTAACATCGGAACGCCCGCCTTACGAGGAGCACAAACATATTTTGTTTCAATCGCAGATGTCTGCCCGTCTACTTATCTCTCTCTTTCGCTCTCCTTCCCTCCCCTCACCCCTACCCGCTTGCTTTCCCGCTCTCCCCTCCCTCCTTCCCCACAGCCACCGCCTTATTCCCCGCTCCACTCGACCTTCCACCCACGACGAACCAGGGGGTTGACGAACGCAATCGGGATAAATTCGACGACCCTGCTGCTGTTTCGAGCGGGGAGATAAAATTTAAAATTCAACGACCGCCCTCGGGTAGACGAGGACGTCCCTCGTTGGAATTTCCGCTGCGCCGGCGGCGATGGGTAAAACATCTGAATCACGATTATTCACAAAGGGATCGGACTCGTTCGAGCTCCTCCACCGCTGCCCTCTCGAGGATGAAAAAATAGTCATGCGTATACGTCCAAGTGGGCTCGGTGCCCCTAAGACCATCCGCCGCCTCCTTCCTTTAACGGAGTGGTTCACGTGGTGGAAACTTTACCTGTCCCCCACTACAAGAACCCTTTGCGTCTCCATGACAACGGGGAAATGAAACTTTTCTTTTTCAAAGCATCTAGAGAGAGAGCTCTGCGCTTTCATCTCTCTTTCTATTTCTTCCCCCACGTAGATCTTTGGATGTTTGCCCTCGGAGATGGGTACTCCATCCTTTGGAAACTCTCTCGGGAAACGCGAACATGTGGGGTCGACGGAGATGGATGCGCTGCGAAAGAGGCATCTCTCTCTTCTTCCTCTCTCCCTCTCTCATTCACTCAGGGTCTCGACCCGTTAACTGTCGCCGGAGGACAATGCACTAAGAGCTTTATGAGTTCCTCACCCCGTCATCCCACACACTACTCTTCGCCATCGAACTATTATGCGTTTTGTTATTTAGGAAAAAAAAAGAATTTTTTACGCCCATCCCCTTCATTATTAAAGTGAGACAGTCATTCCTCGTGAGTGCGCTCACGACCTTCGCGCTGGATCACTCTGCACTCGGTCACGTCATCAAAAACCGTCCACGTGTATCATGTACCCTCCGCTTAAACAATACGCTGAAATAACATTTCGAGAGTTCTCTTTCTAACCTTCAGCTCTGTGACCTTTGATAAACGAAGACCGAATACATGTGGGAGTATTTAAGAGATCTACAAAGGATTGGGGAGAAGAAAATATGCATAAAATATTTAGTTTGCTGTGTAATGCTTTTATTTTATCATGCGTGTACGCATGGCTTCCCAAGCGTACGCATGGACGCGTGCTACTCTTTGCAAGGAAATTTCCGAGTAAAATTGTTACAAAAACGTGAATCAAACGGTTCAAAGCTTCAAAATTTCTGGGTGTCTCATGTCAAGGGGACTTCCTTTGGACTACTCCTCAATAGGCTTCGAAACGGGCTTCGTTCAAAACAGGGAACCCCTTTCTCAATCTTTTTCTGGAGTAGATATTCCAGAGAAGAGCGAGTCGTAGACAGAAGTTTGATTGAGAATTCAGGGGAAAATGACGGATCCAGAAGGTCCTTTCCTTATATTAATAGCTGAGGTGCGGCTTGCAACTGGAATAGCGTGGGTCGCTACTTTACACAGTGCTCAGTTTCGGTATGAGATGGCAACAAGAAATTCTCGACACGACCTTCTTCTCACCTAAACTACCCCAATAACCTTTGAACTTTGGAATTTAATTCCTTAATTCGAATTCAAACGTCCTCAGAAACCCCCGTCAAAACCTTTTCGTCAGAAATAAAATGCTTGTTCGATCCACCATTTTGAAGTCGCCATTTAGAAACTTGCAATGTTATTACCAAATTCGAATTCAGCGACCTCAAAAACCTCTACGCTTATATTTCTATGTTAACCTACTAATATTTTCGAATTTTAGTCACGTTTTTGTGTTTTGTACCACCCTGCGCTTACCAAAAACCCATCTGGTTGGTTGTTTATTTGTTATCGTAACAAGATCTTCGCTGGTTCTTCTGTGGCCAAGGTTTCCAACGAGCTGAGCTTCCGATTGTCAGGAGGAGTCATTCGGGAGAGCTGTGGCGAATGGTAACCGTGAGGCGTTTAAACACCCAGCCAGCTGGAGTTCGATGTTTTCGTGTGGCCCTCACTCGGTTTAACCTTCCAGTCTCCTCTCTCTCTCACTCTCTCGCCTTGCTTAACTCTCCCACGCGCTCACTTCCTCCCACACTCAGTTTTCCTCTCCGGTGTGACTAAAGCTTCTCTATTTATCGCCCACTGCCATTACTTCACCCACCTTTCTCCACTCGGATCATTTTGCCCCTCTCCTTCTGACATCACCGTTTGTTTTGTTACGGTACATCCATCAACCTCTCTCCCCCCCCTGCTCATTTCTCGCTTTCCATCGCCCTATTATTTTTTTCGTGCCCTTCGTTTGTTGTCTTCCTAGTTGTCACCAAGAGAGCCCATTTCATCTCACGCCTTTGTGTGCGTTTCCTACGGCTGGCTTGTAACTCTTAAGGATAAGAGTTAAGAATCCCTAAGTCCGTTTACATGTACCTTGCCACCTGGCCGATTTCCAAACTTCATTGTACCCTAAATAATAATAATTCCTAACTTTTATTTGCTGAATTTTCCTCAAGATGTCCTTCAAAAAATCTTTTCTCTCCTAAGGAAATCTCTGTGGCAATACCCTTATACAATATTGAATTACCATGCAGATATTCATCACGCTAAATAGTTGTTTCATGGGAAACTTATCAGTGGAGAACGGTTACAAGATCCTTACGGATTCGTCCTAAATCGATGATCGGCGAATCACTTGCTTCAAAATGTACTATGCAAACACATTAATGTTTGAATAAGCGTAGGTTTTGGCATGTTTACATTACCGAAGCGTGCTTGTTTGAATGAGCTTTCTATATATAAACACAGGCCTGAAAGTTTACTATCCAATAATGAATAGTAAACGATCAGGAAAAAATTTTCCCATTTTCAAATCATTAATCTCTGCAAATTAATTCCGTCGGTTTGATCGAGAGTATTTGGTGGGCTCTGAGGACTTGATGTCCTATTGTTCGCCTGTAATCGTTTCTCTTTACAGCGTCGTCACCTGCTGGCTATCACACTTCGCACCACTGTTCTTCCTCGTCCACACTCATTCAGCTCCACACGTCTCCACAGTTTTGAAATCATCACCGTCTAAATTAACAAAAAAATCAGCTTTTGTTGACCCAAAGTCAACATCCAATTTCAAAATTCTATTACAAGGGCGTTCACCCCAAGTCGGAATTCATTTATATTCTCCGTGCCGAACAGTCATCCTATGCACCGTTTCATTTTTATTTTTAATTATCGTTCTTCCTAGCGGAGACTTCGTCATTACTAATGACCTGGTCTACATGCCAAATTCAGCCGTAAGTATGCGGTGGTGTCATAAAGTTTCCCGGACTATTCCTGTACATCGCGAAAAGATGACGGCATAGAGTTGCGCAATCTAGGATGGTGTGCTGCTGTAATCTTGTTAAGGCGGTATGCCATATGATATTGCCGAGCTTACATCGGGAGTCATAAAATTGGTGTTTGTTTGATCGCGTACTTGCGCTAGTCTACAATTACGCCATGGACAGAAATTTGAAAGAATTACTCAAAGTACGCACCCACGTTGGAGTTTTACATTTTCTTATTTTTAACAAATACTCAATATTCTAGCGCAAACCATTACCTATTTTCAACTATTACTGCAAAAAACTGGCGTAAATCAGTAATCGGTAGCTCTTGAATACGTAATGTCGTTCGCTTGCAAATTGTTTTCGTTGAACTTTGACAGTTAATATCCATGGATCAGTAGTTTCAAGTAACTACCAGTTGAAAAATATATTTGGAGGCTCTCACTTCCTTCTATCCTTCCGTTCCCATCTTTTTATACCCCTCTTCACGATCTGAAGAGTCAAATGGCTGACAAGAATGAAACAACACCTCGGGAAAACAATTCGTGCGCAATACGCTATACCTCCTTGTATCATTCTATTCCCATCCTTGTAAGCCTTTCCTCCCGGTCTGAGATATTTGTGCTGACCAGACTTAAAACAACACAATGAATGATAAATGTGCAATATACACCGACTTTATTCCAACTCCGTTAATGCATAACTTTCCTCTTAGTCTGAAGAGCCTTATATTAGTGCTGGTCGTAATTGAAACAATGCCAGAAAGTTTTTCCCCTTTGATGGGAGATGCTCTATTCGGAAAAGTTTGCTATATATATATAATAATATCTATGTATATACCGACTAGCAGTTATGTACTAGTCGTCACTTATTTTTGGAGGCTCCTGCGATCTTCGACTTACTACTACGGCTTTCCTCTCGTTCCGAAGAGCCTGATATCATTGCTGATCGGACTTGAAACAACACCATAAAGGAAAGCGGTGTGCTTCGTGCGTGTGCCGCACCGGGCGGAAGAAGATCGACTCGAATCACTTCTCCCCCACGCAATTATTCCGGACGTATATCTCCATTCACATTTCCCCCTTCCCCAATGCCTTTTCCTCGCCCACCGTCCAGTTATTTCTTTCCTGGTGGGTCGCATTCCGTGTCGCCTTCGCGTCTCCTCTCCTCCCCGTCCACTTCCCAAGTGTCCCCTTCCCTCCCCTCCCGAAAACCCTTCGGACCGACCGTTAGGATCTACAGCAAACGACGCGTCGCATCCGCCGCTTATTCATGCAGTCGGCGTTTCGTTGCGTGGGGGT